>JAULJZ010178515.1:0-22916 GCA_032270985.1 Heliamphora pulchella
TTGTTTCGACTCTCTGTACTAGTACACTTTGTGTGTATTGAATGAGACATTTGGGGTAATTAATTTTATACTAACTATATAAATTAATTTACACCATAAGGTTATTATGAATAGTGCTTATCCTCTTAATCCTGAAATAGTTATTGATTTGCATATATTTAATATTTGTTGTTTTGATTCATTAGATGGTGCGATCTTATATGTTTCTATATTCCCTATGAGTTGAATAGTGGTATTAATTATATAGCAAATATTAATTATTGAAGAAATTCACATCTCGAAAGATCGGGATTGACGATACCCCCTAAAAGAAGTTTATAAGTTTTGATCAAATCCTATAGGTGGATTTGATTATTCGGCGGTCAAATAAGTTAAGTAGAAGGGTTTAAGGAATACTAAAATGTCGATTAAATTAAATTTTCAGTAATTAAATTTAATTGGCGAGTATCGGGAATCTAAACGTGGGGGGAAATGGTAAGTATTTAATAATAGGAGCTCAATACTAGATGGTCTTGAGATTATAGATCGGAATGCAATTATAGTTCTTTAGTAGTGTGAACTGTAATTCACTGTTTTATAAAAATTTTAGAAACCACTACTAGTTTTTCATAATTGTAGATACCGCTATAAGGTTTTTTTAATTGCAAAAATTGCTAATACGTGTTTGTATTCCACTAGAAATCTTACTCATAATTACTTCTTACGTCCCTGCAGTAGCCCTATAAATATGCGGATAGGTTGAACCAATTTCATAACTTGTGTTTTAAGACTAAAGTTGTCTAAGTTCTGCTAGTACAGATTCTTGATAGATTATAGCCCACCTTACATTCAAGAATCGCATAAGGAAATACAATAGAAGATCTCACAGGAGCTTCAACTCGGATTCAAATCGTAGTTGAAGATTCGACCGGTAAAAAGGTATTTTTCTAAATTAATTTCGGATGCACGCGTTTTGTTTTGATTGTTCGTCATCAAAAGTTTTATCTGGTGCCCGTTTTGGCGTTTGCCCGTCCAGTTAATTTTTTCGTTAATCGTTTGTAAAAACAAAGATTTTAGCAGTCTTGCCTCCAACAATTGGTATCAGAGCCGTTTTATTTTTTGTTTTCGGTTATCGGGGCCAAGTAGTTTTAGAACTGTTGCTTACTTTATTTTGCAGGCATTCTAATACTGATTTTATGATCATCAATAATTCATGTTTGATTGAATGGTTTGTGAATGATGATTATTTTTTTTATCACAGGAGTTGACCGTGATAGATTGAATGTGAGCTTTCGGGACATAGGATCGATGTAATAGCTAGCTTTATATTTTTAAATATCTATTTAGATTATTTAAGAATAGGTTGAACATATCTAAGAACACGATGAACGGAGGCGGCACCGGCAGTGGCTCAGGATTTTATAGGCCGCGGATCGCGGTGAGTTTTTAATGGTTTTAAACGAATTTTTAGTGATTTTTTTGCAATATTAATGTATAAAAAAATAGTATAAATACAAGTTAAAAACAGCGAGAAAAAATTATCAAAACAGCTTGGTTTCGGCGGCTTTGCAGGCAGCGGTTCGGAGGCGATTTTAATGATGTTTTTAGCCATTTTAGGACTATTTTTGGATAATTTTTTAAACATAAAATAACAATAAAACATACTTTAAAATACTATAAAAAAAAAATTGGACCAAAATCACAACCCAAACAGGCAGTAAACAGGCTGGCGGCAAGGTTTAGGGGCAGTTTCGGGACTATTTTGGCACAGTTTTGAGACGTTCTTCAAAGTATCGTGTGGCTGGATATTCAAGTTATTTTCGCACAAAAAATTAGCATCTAAGAAGAACCAGAAAAGCAAAAACAGGCGGCAGTTAAAGGCGGTGGCGCTGGTGACCGACTGTAGCAGTTTTTAGGCAGTTTTCTGACAATTTTTGGGGCTATTTTTGAGCAATTTTTTTTGACATAAAGATTTTAATTTTCAAAAGCTTTTCAACGGTATAAAGAACGTCGAAAATGGAGTTCATATGAGGCCAGAACGGCCTCGGGAAGTTGGCGATTCCAGGCGGCAGCGTTAGGGTGCGGCGGAAGCAGCTTTGGGCAGTGCTTTTGGTAGTTTTTGGGCAGATTTTTTCATAGAAAAATAATACTTTTTGAGAGCTTTTTTCGATATAAAATACGTTAAAACGGAGTTCGAGAAGTGTGACGCCCCGTCCTCAGGGCACGTTGGGACATACATAAGTATATATAAGAGAAATATTCTAGCCATTCATTTATATTTAGATATCATAAATATTCCATCATTAAGAGTTTTGAAACTAAACAAAAGAACTAAAAAGGGTGAACTTCAGTTTCTTCAATTGCATTGTCGAGGTCGACTAGTCCCCGTCACTCACCTTGCTCTTCAAAACCTTCTTCTTCTTCGATTGCGACTTTCTCTAAAGTTTCTTTTGCCTCACCTGTGGCACGAATGCGATGAGCCAAAGCCCAGAAGTAAATTTCCTAAAACGTCTAACAAACTCACAACAAAATATCCTACAATACATATCGTATAATATCCAGTACAATTTAGGGCCAAAACGACAGATAATTTAACATTTTCACCAGGGTAAGCATATATGAGAACATTTATACAAGTGCGTGATGCAAATGAATGCGATGCAATCAATTTTATTTTCTAACCCAATTTAAACTTGAGTTATTTTAGGCTCTCCCAAATCGAGGTGAACCATCCTAAACCCCATGATCTCAATCACGCTGACCAAGTCTACCGATCGACAAAGAGCATTCCTTAAGTTGTGGGATGACTACGTAACGGACTAAGTATCCAACGGGGTTATCATTAACGATAAGGGCGTGGACAAGTCAACACTCAGGCTCTTGAATCTTAGGTCAAGGTCAAACGCGGGATCGCAAAATCTAACTCCTATTATTTCGCCACCCGAACCGCCTTCACTAAAAATATATATTATAAACAATAAGGTGCATTTAGCACTTGGGGCAAAATCATCCCAAAACAAATCAGGACATATAGCCAATATCACAATCAGGGAATTTAGCTAATATCATAATATTCTAATTCCATCAATCATGGTACTAATCATAAGGTTTAATTTTTTTGCATTCTTTTCTCAAAACAAAATGGTGAACCCCGCGAAACCCAACCCAATGGTGACGTGATATGATATATGCAACTGCTATTTAAAATTTATATGTATACATTAATCATGGTGTGGGCTAAAATGACATGTATGCGCTTTGCATGAAGTTGTAAACTTATGAGCATGGTGTACAAGTATATGAAGCACAAGCTATATTTTATGTGACTTGGATTGAACTTATTGGCATGATTTTTATTCATCAAATTGTCAATTTCATATACTAATCACACACATAATTCATTTAAAACCCATATATTCAAATTCCACAATGTTACACACTACTCATACACTTAGCCAAAATTGGGTAATTGTTCAAGCGCCAATTTTAAAATTACGACAGTGTTTGAAGTACCTAGACATGGATTTAATTTTTAATTTTTGAAAACCAATTAGATAAAAATATTTCCTACATCTTTCATGTTTAGCACTAAGATTAGATCCTAGGGCAAAAAGGTCATTTAATTTAATTAAGGGAAAACCATTCAGCACTGTACAGAGAAAAGTGCAGAATTTAGGCCTTTGTTGGCTATGATTTGGGGCATCAATTCAAGGGCTATGGATCTAATTTTTTGGGGAGGTTTTAGTTTAAGGCATCCTCCACAAGTTTCATGTTTTGAGCCAGGGCAACTTGTTTGCAAAAAGTTAGTGATTTTGGCCAATTTATAAAAGGTTTTGTCAGCCTAAAAAGGGTCTGCAGAATGAGTTTTTAATAGAGAATACTCAAAACCTTTGGGGTACCATACGAGGGTAGTTTGGGCTGATGTTTTCTATGTATTTATTTTAATATGTTAGCTACATTTTTCATGTTTATCACTTTTGGATTTGCCTACTAAAAACATAGGGTTTTGGTCTCACAAAAAGGTGTGACTGAGGGCTCTGTCAGTCACTGAATCTCAATAGTGACTTTGGGAAGTGTTTTGACCTATCAAGACTTCATATTTTTAGCTCATTTTGGGTGGAAAGTAAGCTAAATTTCTCGTCTACAAGTTTTATGCTTTGACCCAAGCTCGGTTCTTACTTTAACTTAGGGTTTTTAAGTCTGTAACTCAGAGTGGTCAAGATCTAACACTCTTTGGACAAAATGACATATCTGGAGTTCTACCTAACGAAATCACTTCAAACCAATTTTGTATAAAAGAAAACTCATAAATATAGGTCTGGACATAAAAATAACTTTAAGATCATTTTTCTACATTTAGCTATGATATTTTAAAGTTGGTGGCAGAATCTTGGTAAGCCTAGAAAATTAGGTAACCTAGGGTTTTAATAACTTAGCTCATGCGGTATCGATTTTTGTTGTGTTTTCTTTGCATGAATGTTATAAAACCACAAAAATCAAAATTTCAGAACATGTTTAAGCCATAAAACTAAAAAATATACACATGCAAACACATGTAAAGCTTGTTCATACATAAACAGCTCATAAATTACTCCTACGACGCCTTTTTGAGTTATTCTTTGTTTTATTTTCTTTGGGTGGATTATAGAGATGGATTGAGGGTTATTTTATGAGAGGTTATTAGATGGTTTTAGGAGATTTTCTTACCTTATTTGATGCTCAAAATATTGAAGGAAGTGTGGACTTAGCTTTAATGCACTTTTCTTGGTTCCTCCTTCCTTCTTCTTCTTCTTTCTTCCATTCTTCTTCTCTCCTTCTTCTCTTGAGAACACTTAGAATATTTTTCTAAACTCTCTCTCTCACTGTGTTGCATGAAAATGAGGAGGAGAATGAGGGATATAGGGCCTTATTTATAAAAAATTTGGTAATATATTTAATAATTAAGGTGTAAGTATTTTTTTAAATTTTTTTAAACTTTGATTGACTGCATGGGAGTTGGGAATGCTTTTGAGACTTACACAAATCAGATATGGAAGCTAGGGATTTTGTCTAGGAGCTGTTTGGGGTAGACCAAAAGCTATTTTGTATTAATTTATGATTTAAATTGTATTTTGGTATTATTTTGTGCAAGAAAATGCATAAAATATTAATTTTATGTATCTTTTGGTATTTAAACCTACTAAAACCTATTATATTAATATGTTTATAATTAATTTAGTCTTTTCATGAATTATCATAATTTTTATAGCAATTAAGTAAATAGGTATAGGCTTTTAAGTTAATTTAAGCTAAGAATTGACTTTTTGACTTATTTGTTATGTATAAACTTTAAATAATGATTTGTTTATTTTTGTTGACCTATATTATTATATTGTTATGTATATTACTTGTATAAAAAGTCTTGCGTCATAATAATACTTATTTTGTACAACTTTTTCTAATTTTTAGCTTAAATATTGTAAAAAATCACTTTTTGGGCACAAACTCCAATGTGGCCGGCCACTAGGGGCATTTTTGTTATTTTTTGATTTTATTTTGTCTTTTGTTACTTAATTGTATTTAAATATCTTATTTAGGATGTCCATGTGTCAAATTTTGAATTTTTTTAAGACTTTTTGCTGTACCAGTGGCAAAATGGTCATTTTACCATAATTATGAAATTTTTTAATTTTTAACTCTATATTCTGTGTTATTTACTTAATTTAGAATGTTAGGAGTTTTCTTTGAGTATTAGGATTTTGCCCTCTGAGTATTTGATCTTTTTAGGATTTTCGAGTCAAATTAGGGTTTCGGGTTCAGTTAGAGTTTCTATCCTTCTAGCGACCTAAGATTTCGTTGGCAAACAGTTGCTAATCTTACAGTTTGGGCTTAATTAAAAGAATTGGATTTTGTAATTTTATTTGGGCTTCATTTCTCATCTTTTTCATAATCTATGATTTCTTAGGCCAAGTTGTAGGATTATGATCCTATGATTTTATGTGGTTCTAGAATTTTAAATTTTTTATATCAACTGTCCTCAAGGGTTCGAAGTCCTTATGTCGTAGGATTTCGTTTTTGTTTGATTAAAAGATTGTGTAAAATTACACTTGGGTTCAGTTTGTCCTTTTTGTAATTTCTTTATCTTCTTGGACTATCTAAAAATTTTTATGAATGTTTATGATTTTTGATTTTTAGAATTCAGTATTAGAGAATTCTATATTCTGTAGGGTTTTACTTTGAATCTTAGGGTTTTGTTCCCGTCCTAACCCAATTTTGGGGTTCTAGTCTTTGTGGATTTTCGTCGTTAATTTTCGTAATCTGAAATCGGGTACTTTTATATGTATGTATTCATGAGTTAGTGTCTGTTATAGAAATTGGATGAGGATTACCTCAGAGACTTTCGTGCAGATAAAGAGAATTGTGGGACTTGCGTGTAATTTGTTAGGACTATGATTGTTGATAATTTTTAAAGTGATTATGGGAGAATTTTATGTTATTTTTGTAATAGGTGTGTAGCTTAACATGGATTTACCAATTGTGGGGTGTCTTGGTCTAAAAGTGTAATTATCTAAAAGTTCGGGATTAAACGTGCAATTATTGAAAATTATGAAATATTAAGCCTTTCTGTATATTTTCTTTTTATTTATTGAGTTGGCACTTAGCTTTCTTATTCCTTAAATTTAGAGCCTTATTAATTGTAAACGTCTTCATATTGGATCATTTCTGAAATTTTGTTATTATTTTGGACCAAATTCTAATTTTCCTTTCTCTTATGGGATTCTAGTGTTTTTTGTTTCGAGATCCGATTCTAGGCTAAATCATTTGAGACTCTTAATCTTGATTTAACCCTAACATAAAAATCTAGTTTCGGGTGATTTAACGTTCTTAATCCAGAAGCTTAGAAAATCAGGTCGTTACAATCTACCCCCCTTAAAACAAATTTCATCCCCGAAATTTCTAAGGGTGCCTTTCTCTCAAACGTGTTGTTATTGAATCGTTCGCATAGTGCCTTTCTGATCTCAGTGTAACTGTTGTGTCTATTCTAGGCTATGGCACGACGCTAACGGATTATCTTGATCTTCCTAGTTGTCTCATTTGCATGGTCTAGCCTTAACGGAATGATCTTTTCACTATCTGATGTTCAAGTGTATCTTATCAGCACATAGAGTTTCAGGTGCCTCTTCCAATGTCATGGATCATTCTCTGATTAGTAGCCAATCTAAGGCAAAGCAAACGTGATGAGGAAGGATGGTTGGTGGTAGAATCCTAGTTTTGCAAGTCTATTGTCGTTTAGTACAAAATCCCATCTATTGTCTCCCTTGTTGTTCTTTCTAGCTATTTTTTACAAAATATCATGTTAAAATGATTTTTCATAAAATTGAATATTTTAAAAAAACGTGAGAATTAATTTCAGATTTTAAATTAATTAAATAGAAAAATATTTAATCAAAATTAATTATTATTTTTTAAAAAATATGAAATGAAAAATAAAATAAATAAATACCTTTAATCACTACTTTAGCTGAAATGCTGAACGAAAAATTGTGCATTTATTAAATTTTATTTGTTACACATTTAAACACGAAAAAATAATTTGATAAACCTGAATCTTTGAAATCATGTACACGGAAAGATGTTTGATTCTTTCAGATCGTGTTTTTTTCGAAATTAATAAATATATTTTAATTAAACAAATTTTTATAACCCTAAAAAATGTTTTAAATATCTAAAGTGGGAGAGAAAATTTATTCACAGATAAATTCTGCGGTCTCCATCACCATTTTGTCAGCGATGCAATTAAACCCTACATATTGGTAGTAAGGGCTTCCTCCCCATCGGACATATTAATTGCGGTATTACCAGTATAAACCTCTTTTATGGATAATTCTAGATAATTGTTAGTGTGGATTACTTCTCCATCTGAAGGGTTCATTGCGAAACGATTGATTTGAGATTAGATAATGATTAACACTTAGCTGTATATAATAGTATCATCTTCATCTGAGTCACTGTTATTATATACAGGACCAAAGCTATGTCAGCTATTTAATTTTACTTGGCATGGCCAGATGCCTAGATAGCAAAATTAAAAGGAATTAGCCTATCTAGTCTTATGAAGGATAGTAGACGTCCTCCCATCGAGGCATGCTATTCTCAAGTTACTAGGTTACTGACGAATTAATTCTAAAATGGTAGAAGGAACCAAATTAAAATAAATTTAAAGTTTTGCTCATCATAATTAACGATTTTTTAATTATGTGATTCTCAGGATTAAAATGGCTTTCAACCCACTCGCTTTAATACTAAAAAAAACAAACTTACAGGATCAAATTTTGTTAACTGAAAAAGTAACTTAGATATAGTTTTAATTACGAATAGTATTCATTCAATACCAGAAAATGTGTCTGTTTTAGAAAAAGGTTCTTCATCTGAGCCGAAAGGCATGAAAAAGAAAAAAGTTCAAAAATAGGGATACACGATTTCCAGGATAGTTAGTGGGCCACAAACTGGTATGAAAAAGCCAAAAAATAGATGTTTTCACTGCAACCAAACACATCACTAGAAAAAGCTATATCCAGTATTTCTCAGAAGGTAGAACAAATAGGGTAATTTTTGTTCACTAGTTGTGAAAACATGTTTAGCGGTGTTATCTACCGGTATCTGGTGTGTAGATATGGGAGCAACTAATCATGTCTACAATTCGTTGCAGGGGTTCTAAGAAACCCGATAACTTAGTGATGGAAAAATATACCTGCATATGAGTAATAATACAAAGGTATAGTAGTTGCAGTGAGAGATGTCACTCTTAATTTTGATAGAAATTGAGTTTTAATATTGAGAGATTGTCTTTTTGTACCATCCATTAGAAGGTACTTAGTTTCTATTTTTGGATTGGTTAAAGATGGATATTTAGTTTATTTTAATAACTCTATGGTTATTAAGGATAATAAATGGGTTATCTGTTCTGGTACATTAGTGGATGATCTTTATGTTATTACTCATATTTTTCCTACATTGCAACTAATTAAATTGAATAACACATCTAATTTACCATACAAGAAAAAATTTTCTTCATTAAAGAACCAAACATTTGTTTGGTACTTACGCTTAAGTCATATTAATCTAAAAAGGATAAACAGACTGATAACAGATGGACCTTTGAGTTCATTGGAAGTGGAGGCACTTCTAGTCTATAAATCTTGCTTAGAGGGTAAAATGATCAAGAGACCATTTTCGGCCAAAGGCTATAAAGTTAAAGAACCATTGGAGCTGGTTCATTCTGATGTGTGAGGTCCTATGACAATTCGGGCTAAATATGGCTTTGAGCACTTTATTAGTTTCATTGATGACTACTTAAGGTATGGATATATTTACCTGATGCACCATAAGTTTGAATGTTTTGAGAAATTTAAAGAATTCAAGGCGGAAGAGGAGAAGCGTCTGGTAAAAGTATTAATTCACTACGATCCGACCGTAGTGGGGAATATCTCTTTGGAGAGTTTAAGGACTACTTATCATTTGAGAGGATAACATCCTAATTAACTGCACCTAGCACTCCGCAGTAGAATGGTGTAGCAGAAAGAAGGAATAGAACTCTTATAGAAATGGTATGGTCCATGATGAGTTATTCAGGTTTACCCGATTCGTTTTGAAAACTCTCTTTAGAAACAGCGGCTTACATTCTGAACTTGGTACCTTCTACTCCTACAGAATTGTGGACTGGGCGTAAGCATAGTCTGAAGCACATTCAGATTTGGGGGTATCCAGCACATGTGTTGAAAGAGAATGCGGTTAAGTTGGAACCGAGGACAAAAATCTATTTCTTTATAGGGTATCCCAATGGAATGAATGGTGGTCTATTTTATCATGCTAAGAATCAGAAGGTCATTATTAGCACCAATGTCCGATTCTTGAAAGAGAATTATATTATGGATCATAGGCCCAAAAGTAACATTATTCTAGAAGAACTGAGAGAAAATACTAGAGAATTGAAGAACATGTCACTGATATCCCATTACCTCGTCGTAGTGGGAGGATTATCGAGACAGGTGAAAATCAAGAACAGAGTGCTGATGCACAGGGTTCAGATTCTGCACAGTGTATTACTGCTAGTACACAAACACAGGTAGTGCCTTATCGTAGTGGAAGGGTTGTTCATTAACCTGATCGATATATGTTCTTGCGAGAGTCTTTTGACAACAACCCAGCAGAATTAGATACCAAACCCTGTAACTACAATGAAGCACTTCAAGACAAAGATGCAAATTTTTAGCAAAGGTCTATGCATTTAGAGATGGAATCTATGTATTCCAATCAAGTCTGAAAACTTGTAGAACCATCCGAAGGGATAAAACCCATTGGATGCAAGTTGAACTACAAGAGAAAAAGAGGAGCAGACGAGAAAGGTTGAAACCTTCAAAGCTAGGCTTGTTACTAAAGGGTTCACTCAGAAAGAAGGGATCAATTATGAGGAAACCTTTTTGCCAGTAGCTATGCTTAAGTCTATCCGGATTCTTTTATCCATTGCCGCTCATTTCGATTACGAAATCTGACAAATGAATGTCAAGACAGCATTCCTTAATGAAAGTCTTGATGAGTATATCTATATGATATAACCAGACGAATTCATTGCAAAGGGCCAAGAACACATGCCGTGTAAGCTTAATAGATCCATTTATAAACTTAAGCTAGCATCGAGGTCTTGAAACACTTGGTTTGATTAAGTCATTAAGTTTTATGATTTTGATCAAAGTCCGGATTAGTCCTTTGTGTATAAGAAGCATGACGAAAGCGTGGTGATCTTCTTAGTACTTTATGTAGACGATATCTGTCTCATCAAAAATGATGTGGGACCATTATCTACGGTTAAAGTATGGTTA
This sequence comes from Heliamphora pulchella, assembly GCA_032270985.1. Lineage (NCBI taxonomy): Eukaryota > Viridiplantae > Streptophyta > Magnoliopsida > Ericales > Sarraceniaceae > Heliamphora > Heliamphora pulchella. Next base: position 10,839 of record JAULJZ010178515.1, read on the forward strand.
TCTGGGCAGTTTGATATAAAGGACTTGGGAGAAGCCAGTCACATCCTTGGGAACAAGCTTGGGCGAGATTAAAAACAAAAGATGTTGGGCTTATCACAAGCAAAGTATATCGATAATATCCTTGCTCGTTTTAGCATACAGAATTCCAAGAAAGAGTTTCTCCCTTTCAGGCATGAAATCACTCTATCCAAGGATTAGTGTCCTAAGACACCTAATGAGATAAAGAAAATGAAAGCAGTTCCTTATGCTTCGGCAGTAGGAAGCATCATGTATGATATGCTTTGCACTAGACCCGACATCGGCTTTGTCGTTGGCATGCTTAGCAGATATCAGTCTAACTCAGGACAGGAGCATTGGACTATAGTAAAGAATATAATCAAGTTCCAGAAAAAGACTAAAGATTATATGTTGATTTACTAGGCAGACAGTCTAGTATCTTTGGGGTACATAGACTCAGATTTTCAGTCTGATAAGGATTCCCATAAGTCTACCTCAGGATATGTGTTTACCTTAGGAAGTGGAGCTATAAGTTGGAAGAGTATCAAGCGGTCCTGCATTGGCGATTCCACCATGGAGGCCGAGTTTGTGGCAGCTTCTGAAGCAGCTAAGGAGGTCGTTTGTCTCAGGAACTTCCTGTTGGATCTAAAGGTGGTACCGTCAATTCAGTCAGCTATTACACTTTACTATGACAATAGCGGAGCGGTTGCAAATTCGAAGGACCCAAGGGTTCCTAAGAAAGGTAAGCACATTAAGCGTAAATATCATCTGATACGAGAAATTGTATAGAGAGGTGATACTGCTGTGACTAAGATTGTATCAGGAGAAAACTTCAGAGATCCTTTTACAAAGAGCTTACCGGCTAAGACCTTTGATAGTCATGTAGAGGGCATGGGAGTCAAATGTATAGCAGCATGATTTTGAGTATAAGTGAGAGATTGTTAGGGTCAGTATACTGAAAATTATATTTTTAGTATTTAATTTTGTTTTAATAAAATTAATTTTTCATTTTACGATAAATTTTATGAGTAATGTATGTATATCATTTTTTTGTTATGCAAGGATATCCAATATTCTGTATAGTATTTACTCTGGTGTGTAGAGTACAACTTATACACAGAAGATCAGATTTTAGGGTCTTACAGAATATAAGTTTTATGTTCACAGTTTAGATGGAAATGAACATATCATCGGTACAACTGTAGCACAGAGTTTTAGTAGGCCTATTTTGATTATAGAGAATTGCAGCGTCAACTATTACTCTGACTCTCTGTACTAGTACATTTAGTGTGTATCGAACAGGACATTTGGGGTAATCAATTTTACACTGATTATATAAATTAATTTAATTCCCAAAATTATTATTATAAATAGTACTTATCCTCTTAATCCTGAAATAAATAGTACTCATTAGAGGGTGCGATCTTATATAGGTTTATATTCCCGGTGAGTTGGATAGCGATATTATTTATATAGCAAATATTAATTATTGACGGAATTCACGTTCCAAAAGATCGTAATTGACGATACCCCATTAAGGGAGCTTATAAGTTTTGACTGGGTCAAACTCTGTAGGTGGATTTGATTATCCGGCAGTCAAATAAGTTAAGCAGAAGAGCTTAAGCAATACCAAGATGTCGATTAAATTAAATTATCAGTAATTAAATTTAATTGGCGGGTATCAAGAATCTTAACGTGGGGAGAAATGGTAAGCATTTAATAACAGGAGCTCAATGCTAGATGGTATTGAGATTCTGAGTCAGAGTGCAATTATAATTCTTTAGTGGTGTAAACTGTAATTCAGTATTTTATTAAAATTGCATAAACCGCTATTAGTTTTTCATAATTGCAGATACCTCTATGAGGTTTTCTTAATTGTGGAAACTGCTGATATGTGTCTATATTCCACTGGAAGTCATACTCATAATTACTCTTCAGGTCCCTGCTGTAACCCTATAAATATGCGGGTAGGCTGAACCAGTTTCATAACTTGTCTTCTAAGACTAAAGCTATCCAGGTTCTGCTGGTGCGCATTCTTAATAGATTGTAGCCCACCATACATTCAAGAATCGCATAAGGTAATACAGTAGAAGATCTAACAGGAGCTTCAACTCGGATTTAAATTGTAGTTGAAGATTTGACCGGTAAAAAGATAGTTTTCTAAATTAACTTCAGAGACACGGGTTTTATTTTGATCGTTTCTTATCAAAAGTTTTTTCTACAGCCCGTTTTGGTATTTGCTTGTCTAGTTAATTTTTTCTGTTAATCATTTGCAAAAATAACGATTTTGGCAGTCTTGTCTCCAACAAAGTGTAGGTAACATATCAATCTAGTTGTTGTCCAAAAATAAAATTTTAAAACCCTTGGATGATCCCCCGAACCATTTTTAAATCCTCTGTTGAATGATGTTTCCACTGTGTGTTTAAGGGCAGATTGACACATTTTATAAAATGACTTATTTCTCTAACATTTTGCAAATAACTACCCTGATCTCTATTTATGAGACTTGTAGGGAACATATTGAATTACAACATACCCAAAACATAGCTCAATAGAACCTGGTTTGATGCCACAAAACCAAGACCAACTGAGGCCCTTTTTCTATAATTTTTCTAAAATATGCTGAACCTTTTTCTCTTATTTAATTTATTTCCCCTAGTTGCCCTAGGATTCAACCTTAGTATTAAACATGAAAGTTGTAGAGAATATTTTTATCTAGGTTGTGACCAAAAACCAGAACTTAACACAAATTCTAAATAACTCAAATCACTGCTGTGGTTTGCAAATAAGTGATTAAAAGTTAACTTACGAATTGTTAAGTGTACGATAAGGCATGTTTGGGGTTATATGACTTGTTTTAAATGTTTTACTTGGACTAAATGAGATAAAAACTAAATTAATGTGAATGTTCGATGAAGCATGACCATTGACATAAAATTTGAATCTTATTTGAGAATTGTACCTTATGCTCTAGCTTGTGGTACATCATGCTATGTTAGATTGTACCTTGCCATACTATGCTATAAGTTGTTGTACTTTGAAGTACATATCGTACCACCATGAGTATTATCAGTGCTACATTCATGCCATGTTGGGATCCATCATACTATTGTGGGTTTGGATGCATTGGAGTCTCCGTCTCCTTGGTTCTAAGTCTAAGGCATTCCTAGTTGCTGGTTTACATGTTATTTTGGGCTTTATTCTCGGTTTACACCCTGGGTGCATTCCCGGTGTAGGAAGTTATTTATGATGGATACCTATTTTGGCACCAATGGGTTCATCGCTAGCAGTCCGTCTTTTGTAACTTGGACATTGGGTTGACACCGGCAAATGTATCACGGGTTTTAAGGTGGGTTATTGATAAGTGCACGAAATGATTGTTTTAATTGGTCAGAGGTGATGACCACCCGCCCCCACATTGTTGCCATTGAGTAAAATAACTATGGCATGAAGCCCAGCATTGCATTTACTATTCGCAATGAGGCGCGATGATGGCTTTGGTGATCAATTGCCTGTTAAGTCCACTCTTGCAATTCCCGGTGTAGAATTCATGCTATGTCTCTCGGTGTACTTTTGGGATTGGGCATTTTACATCACATTGCACTATTACTCTTGCATATTTAGCTATCTTGCCATTACCTATTCATCATGCTATATATTTTAACTATTACCTGTCTTTTTTACTTATAACTGCTTAACGTTTTGAACGATTTGTGTTGTGGTGAATTTGTGTTATGAGATCTGGTGAGGAAGTTTGGATTGTTTTACTTCTGAGTTTCGGTTGACGGCGTTTTCCGCCACCGGTGGAGGGCAAGACTTACCAAAGGAATAGTGTTTTACTAAACCCGAGTATTTTGAAGAGGAAGGCTACGAAGAATCCTAAGAATTCGACACAGCTCCCGGGGAGTAGTAGATTGCTTTCTATTTCTTTTTATTTATCCAAGATACTTTGATGTTGGATGACTGTAATGATTATTTTAATTATGATGTTTTGTCAAGCTTTAAGCTTTATTATGCAAATTAAGTAGTTTATTATCTATGATTGAATGGTTAGAATATCCCTTAGGTATACTTATGTATGTCTCTCGACGTACTCGAAAGCCTAGGTGCCATAGTTGGTGTCAGAGCCTAGGTTTAGTGAACTTTTAAGCCTTATGTTATGAAAAACCACGCGGTTTGTCGCGTAGAAACTCAATAGGATGCGTTGTATTAATTATAATTATCATCTATACATTATAAGAACTAAAATACGTTCCATTTTAGTCTTATAGTGAGTCGTGTTAGGACGCTACCGAGTTCGGAAGCAACAGAGAATCTATATGCGAAAGACGAATTAAGACATTAAGATCAAAGACCAGAGATCCACGCAGTATGTTATTTATATTTTAAGGGGGTAGACGGGAGTATGCACTAGGAAAAGTTCCAAGTTTTACCACGAGAGCCACCATTAGAAACTCGCAACTTCATCCTTATAAGTTTCTTTCTTGTTTACCCCAAGCTTTTGTGTTAACTCTTGTTCCCGGTTGAAGTTCTTTGCATGTCCTTCCTTCTAATGTCACCGGCCCTCAGCAATACTGTCAAGTGTCATCCGTCGATAACCCTTCTACACCCAAGTCCTATTGGTAGCCCTATTGAGAATTCAATCCTATAGGGTGTCCTTATCTTCGAGTTTTCATCATTGAGCCATGTCTAGATAATGACTAGTATTCATATTGATTCTCCATCGATTCAACTCATCATCTTTGAACTAACTTTTCATTTGTAAAAACTTGAAATCATTTCTTTGTTAAATCATCAATCTAGAACATTCAACATTGATAAAAACCCTCTGCTGCCATTCATCTTTTCACAATCTTGATGCAACACCTGGCTAAAGTAATTTGTGAATTCTTGAAATCCTAACCTGGGGAGTAGGCTTGGATGCTTGAATTGAACAGCGTTAGGCCGATGTAACTTGAGAACAAATATCTAGTTTAGCTACCTACAGCTTAACACCTCTTTTGTCAAGATCTGATTATTGCAGATTGATCCCAAAAACATTTCTTTAAGTGTTGTTCATTGCTCTCCCCTTGTTTCAACTATATTTGAGCCCCAAACAATCTCTCAATTTGGGTCAACAATGATTGTCTTAATCGTGAGCTCTTGCCCTTTCCCAACCCATCTTTTGAACCATCTGGGACTTTCTCATTAAACCTCAGAAAAAGACATGTTTGCCTCCCATTAGCCGCATTAGCCCCAGCTATATTTCGTGTAGCCTAGTACGTCATTCGAAATCTTTGGCTATACGTTTAACCCCTCGTCGCTCTACGATCGCTTCTCTTGAGGTCGTTAACTTTGAAATAACCATCCTTATTGAACCCTATGCATATTTTCATGATCTTCAGTTGACCTTTAAAACCTTTCCTTGTAGACTAGTGAGCAACGATAGTCATCAGGATATTACGTCGTTAGAATTTATCACTTTCATGAGAACTTGGAAGACGCTCGGGATCCTCCTAGCATCTCTTCAAATCAGATCCCTTCTTGGTGTTACGACTTAAAATGCTTGCTAACTCTACGTTTAACGAGTTTTGAAGATCAAGACCCCTGACTGCAAAAAAATGGCTAAGAAGGGGCTCATTCAATCGACTAATCTTGTTCGGAAACCCCGACGGATATAATAATGCCATCAACAAGTTGCAGTTAGAAATGAAAGTGCTACAATTGGAAACTTACGACGTCACCGCACAACAAAGTTCAAGCTTCTCCAGACTGGCTCATACTTGACCCACCTATCCAAGGAACTAAGGAATGAGAGTTATACCACTAGTAGGACACGAAAAACATAAGGCAACCCCTACCTCGAGATTTCAACTTGCCACTCAAAAGAGGGAGTACGTCCACATGCATCTATAATTGCGCTGACCTTTCTCATCGAATTTTAGAATCTAGATTCTGCTATCACCGACTAAGAACAAAAGATTTGGACCGCAGCAATAAATGCTTGGAGTCTGGTAAAGATTTAACTACCCGAGAAACGATCTAGTCTTTAGAAGAGATACTCAGACCCTATATATGAAAATGTCAAGGACAAAAAGAATGGGACAACTCTGGAAAAGACTAAAACATAAATGAGAACGTATAACTATGAGCTTCATCATCGAACTATCAAGATCGCCACAAGAACACGACAATATAGTGGATCGCCTCACCAAGACCGCTCGCTTTCTATTAGTAGATCTCGCTACATGTCAGTGACCCCAAAATTGAAAGTATATCCATGAGGTTTTGCATCAACGTGAGTTATCTACCTTTATTACACCCAACCAAGACCCGCATCCCACACCACGTTCAAGCAGAGTTTATAAGTAGCCTTAGGAACGGAGCCTTACCCTAGTACTACGTCTCACCCTCAGATTGACAGGCAGTATGAATGCTTAATTCAAACCATCGAAGATTTTCTAAGAGCATACACCATGGAATTTAAAAGAAAGCTGAGAAGGATATTTACCTTTGGTCAAAGTTTGCTTATAACGACAGCTACCGAGCCAACGTTGCAGCCATACAAGGCTTGTGTGAATGATACTGCAAGCCACTAGTATACAAAATGGAAAACTGGAAAAAGATTAATTGTCATGACAGATAGTGTACTCGAAACATCCAAGAAGACCAAAATGGAGAATTATGAAGACCAATAGTATAGGCTGTTGGAGGCAAGACTGCCAAGATCTTTGTTTTTGCAAACAGCTATCTAAAAAAATTATCTGGACAGGCAAACACTAAAACGGGCTTTAGATAAAACTTTTGACGACGAATGACCAAAATAAAACCCGTGCATCCAAAGTTAATTTAGAAGAACACATTTTTACCAGTCGAATCTTCAACTATGATTTGAATCAAAGTTAAAGCTCCAGTCAGATCTTTTACTGTATTCTCTTATGCGATTCCCGAACGTAGTGTAGGCTACGAACTATCGAGAACTCGTACCGGCAGAACCTGAATAGGTTAGAAGACAAGTTATGAAATTGGTTCAGCCTATCTGCATATTTATAGGGCTACTACAGGGACTTGGGGAGTAATTATGAGTAAAACTTTCAGTGAAATATAGACACGTATCAACGATTTCTGCAATTAAGCAAACCTCATAATGGTATCTACAATTAAGGAAAACTAGCAGCGATTTCTACAATTTCTATAAAATATTGAATTACAGTTCACACCACTAAAGAACTATAATTGCACTTTGACCCATAATCTCAAAACCATATTGTATTGAGCTCCTGTTATTAAATGCTTACCATTTCTCCCCACGTTAAGATTCTCGATACCCACCAATTAAATTTAATTACTGGCAATTTAATTTAATCGGTATTTTGATATTTCGTAGGCCCTTCTGCTTAATTTATTTGACCGTCGGATAATCAAATCCACCTGCAGGGTTTAGCCGGGTCAAAACTTATAAGCATCCTTAAGGGGGTATCATCAATCTCGATCTTTCGCGATGTAGATTCTGTTAATAATTAATATTCGACATATAAAGAATACCGCTATCCAACTCACTGGGAATATAGACCTATATAAAATTGCATATTCTAATGAATCAAAATAACGAATATTAAGTATATGCAAATCAATAATTATATCTATTCATAATAACCTTAGGGTGTGAATTAATTTATACAGTCAGTATAAAATTAATTACCCTAAATGTCCCGTTCAATACACAAAGTGTACTAGCACAGAGAGTCGAAATAATAGACGATGCTATTATCTGTTCCCCGTAACCAAAACAGGCTTACTAAAACTCTTTACTATAGTCTTACCGATGGTATGTCCATTTCCATCTAAACTGTTAACATAAAACTTATATTCTTGAAGAACTTAAAATATGATCTTTTGTGTGTAGGCCATACTCTACATACCAGATTAAATACTTTACAGAATATCGGACATCCATGCATGTATACCAACCCTAACAATCTCACACTTACACTCAAAACCATGCTGCCATACATCTGACTCTCATGTCCTCTACATGACTATTAAAAGTCTTAGCCGGTAAACTCTTTATAAAAGAATCTACAAGGTTGCCTCCTGATGCACTTGGTCACAGCAGCATCACCTCTTTGTACAATTTCTCATATCCGGTGATACTTACGCTCCATGTATTTGTCTTTCTTATGGACCCTTGGATCATTCGTGTTTTCAACCACTCTACTATTATCACAGTAAAGTATAATAGCTAATTGAATGGAAGGTACCACCTCTAGATCCAACCGAAAGTTCTTGAGCCAAACGACCTCTTTAGCTGCTTCAAAAGCTGCCACATACTCGGCATCCATGGTGGAATCAGCAATGCAGGACTGCTTGATACTCCTCCAACTTATAGCTCGATCTCCTAAGGTAAACACATATCATAAGGTAGACTTATAAGAATGCCTGTCAGACTAAAAATCTGAGTCTGTGTACCCTAAAGGTACTAGACTATCTGCCTAGTAAACCAACATATAATTCTTAGTCCTTTTCAAGTACTTGATTATATTCTTTACCACAGTTCAATGCTCTTGTCCTGGGTTAGACTGATATCTGCTAACCATGCTAATGGCAAAGTAGATGTCGGATCTAGTGTAAAGTATAACATACATAAGGCTTCCTACTGTTGAAGCATAAGGAACCGCCTTTATCTTCTATATCTCATCAGGTGTCTTATGACACTGATCCTTGGATAGAGTGATTCTATGCCTGAAAGGGAAAAACACTTTCTTGGAATCCTGCTTGCTAAAACGAGTAAAGATATCATAGATATACTTTGCTTGTGATAAGCCTTTTTGATCTTGCATGAGCTTGATCCCAAGGATGTGACTAGCTTCTCCCAAGTCCTTCATATGGAACTACCAAGATAACCATACTTTTTCGATAAGCCCCTATACCGTTTCCAATAAGCTAGATATCATTTACATAAAGTACTAGAAAGATCACCATGCATCCGTCACGCTTCTTGTACACATAGGACTCATCTGGACTCTAATGAAAATCATAAGACTTAATGGCTTGATCAAACCAAGTGTTCCAAGACCTTGATGCCTGCTTAAGTCCATAAATGGATCTCTTAAGCTTACATAACATGTGTTCCTGACCCTTTGCAATGAATCCATCTGGTTGGATTATATAGATACACTTATCAAAACTTAAAAGCTATCTTGACATCCATTTTCCAAATTTCGTAATCGAGATGTGTAGCAATGAATAAGAGAATCCAGATAGACTTAAGCATGGCAACCGGCGAAAAAGTTTCCTCATAATCAATCCCTTCTTTCCAAGTGTACCCTTTAACAACAAGCCTGGCTTTGAAGGTTTTAACTTTTTCTTCTGCTCCTCTCTTCCTCTTGTAGATCCACTTGCATCTAATAAGTTTTATCCTTTCGGGTGGTTCTACAAGTTTTCATATCTGATTAAAATACATAGATACCATCTCTGAATTCATAGCCCTTTGGCAAAGATCTGCATCTTTGTCTTGAAGTACTTCATTGTAGTTACAGGACTCGGTATCTAGTTCTATCGGGATCTTGTCAAAAGACTCTCCCAAGAACATAAACCGATTAGGTTGATGAACAACCCTCCTACTATGATGAGGCACTATCTGTGTCTGTGTACTAGCAGTAACGTGCTGTACAGAATCAAAACCCTGTGCATCAGCACCCTGTTCTTGATTTGTTTCTGTCCTGATAATCCTCCCACTACGACGAGGTAATGGAATATCAATGACTTGTTCTTCTGTTATATTGGTATTTTCTCTTAGTTCTTCCAAAATAATTTTGCTATTAGGCTTGTGATTCATAATATAATCCTCTTCTAAAGATTAGGCATTGGTGCTAACAATGACCTTATGATCCTTAGAATTATTCAACAAAGAAACAGACTTCTGTCCTCGATTCTATCTTTTTCGTGTTTCCTTTCAGCACATGTGCTGGACACCCTAAAATTTGAATGTGTTTCAGACTTGGCTTATGCCCGATCCACAATTCTGTGGGAGTAGAACGTACTGACTTAGAAGGTACCAAGTTCAGAATGTAAGCCACTGTCTTTAAAGTGGGTTCCTAAAACGAATCGGGTAAACCTAAATAACTCATCATGGACCTTACTATTTCTATAAGAGTCATATTCCTTCTTTCTGGTACACCATTCTGCTGCGGAGTGCCAGGTGCAGTCAATTGGGATGTAATCCCTTCTAATGACAAATAATCTTTAAACTTTCCAAAGAGGTATTCTTCACCACGGTCGAATCATAGTAATTTGATACTTTTACCTAGACACTTCTCTGCCTCCGCCTTGAATTCTTTGAATGTCTCAAAGCATACAGATTTATGATGCATCAGGTAAATGTATCCATACATTGAGTAGTCATCAAAGAAACTGACGAAGTACTCAAAGCCACCTCTAGCCCGAATTGTCATAGGACCACACACATCAAAATGAACTAGTTCCAACAGTTTGTTAGCTCTATAGCCTTTGGCCAAAAAGAGCCTTTTGGTCATTTTACCTTTTAAGAAAGATTTACAGACTGGAAGTGCCTCCACTTTCAATGAACTCAAAAGTCCATCTGCTACTATTCTGTTCATCCTTTTAAGATTAATATGACCCAAGCGTAAGTGCTGAAGAAACGTTTGGTTTATTAAAGAAGAAAACTTTCTCTTATATGGTAAATTAGATTTATTATTCATTTCAGTCAGTTGTAGTGTAGAAAAAATTGAAGTAATAATATAAAAATTATCTACCAATATACCAGAACAAAAAACCCGTTTATTATCCTTAATAACCACAGAGTTATTAAAATAAACTAAATATCCGTCTTTAGCCAATTAAAAAATGGAAACTAAGTTCCTTTTAATGAAAGGTACATAAAGACAATTTCTCAACATAAAAATCCGATCTCTACCAAAACTGAGAGTGACATCCCTTACTACAATTCCCTTACTACAATTGCTGTTATCTTTGTATTATTACCCATATGCAGGTAAATCTCTCCATCACTAAGTTATCGGATTTTCTAGAACCCCTGCAAAGAATGGTAGATGTGATTAGTGGCTCCGGTATCTACACACCAAGTACCGGTAGATAACACCGCTAAACATGTTTTCAAAACTAGTGAATAGAAATTACCCTTGTTGTTCTGCTTACTAAGAAATACTAGATATAACTTTTTCCAGTGTCATGTTTAGTTACAGTGAAAACATCTGTCTTTTGGCTTTTTTATACTAGTTCGTGGTCCACTAACTACCCTAAAAATCATGCCTTCTTATTTCTAAATTTTTTTCTTCTTTATGCCTTTCAGCCCCGAGAAAGAACCTTTTTTAGAAACGAACACATTTTCTGGTATTGAAGGAATATCATTGGTAGTTCAAACTATATCCAAGTTACTTTTTTATTTAACAAAATTTGGTCCAATAAGTTTGTTCTTGTTGAGTATTGAAGCGAGTGGGTTGAAAACTATTTTAATCATGAGAATCACATAATTAAAAAAATCATTAATTATGATGAGTAAAACTTTAAATTCATTTTAACTTGACTCCCTCTACAATTTTAAAATTAATTCGCTAGCAATCTGGTAACTTGAAAGTAGCATGCCTCGAAGGGAGGACGTCTACTATCCTTCATAAGACTAGACAGGCCAATTTCTTTTAATTTTACTATCTAAGTAACTGACCATACCAAGTAAAATTGAATAGCTGACATAGTTTTGGTCCAGTATATAATAGCAGTGACTCGGATAGAGAAGATACTATAATATACAGCTAAGTGTTAACTATCACCTAATTCCAAATCAATCGCTTTGCAATGAACTCTTCAAATAGAGAAGTGATCCACATTAACAATTATCCATAATTATCTCTAAAAGAGATTTGTACTGGTAATACCGCAATTAATCTATCCATTGGTGAGGAAGGATTTACTGCCGACACGTAGAGTTTAACTGTATCGCATACAAACTGGTGATGTAGACTGCGGAATTTATCTGTGAATAAACTCTCTCTCCCACTTAGATTTTTAAAATATTTTTTAGGGTTATAAAAATTCGTTTAATTAAAATAAATTTATTAATTT
>JAULJZ010178545.1:0-13606 GCA_032270985.1 Heliamphora pulchella
AATCTCCTCATCATCCATTGCTAGATGCAAACTCAAGCATCCCCCTTCATCATGTTAAGCTCTACGATATCAGTGAGAATGTTCTTACACGCATTATCACTAAGAACATTCTCACACGCATTACCAGTGAGAATGCTCTCACTGGTGTGAGAATGTTCTTACTTTTTTTAATTTTTGCAATACAAAAAACCCACGTTGCAATTTCTGGAGGGCTGGATTACGTGGAGAAAAGGATATTTTCCTGCAAGTTAGAGCTACAAGTGGCATCACAATCAGAGAGATTTCACTGCGTATTTTCGCATTCGGCATCTCACAGACAACGCACCCTCCCCCCCCTCTCTCTCTCTCTCTCTCTCAAAACACAAATATATTCTCTCTTTCCCCCTCTCTCTGTGTCTGACTACTCTCTTCATAGCTGAAAATAAAGAACTCTTGAAAAACACAACAAATATAGTCTGTCTTTCCCCCTCTCTGTCTGACTCTCTTCATAGCTGAAAATAAACCAAAAAACCAATGGCTTCTCCAGTCAGAGTACCAGGAAACTCCAGTAGAAATGTCAGGGCCCAAATTCCTGATGAAATCTCTCATTTACCCCTACTTGATTTGGGCTTTCCATCAAAGTCCATTTCCATGATGAAGAAGCCCAGAAGAGGAGCAGTAATCCACTGTGCTGCACACCCACCATTAGCGACTCATTTCCCAAAACCTACTTGCCAACCACAGGAAATTACCATAGAGCACTCGGCAGCTCCTCCCCATTCCCTCACGCCGAAAACAGAAAAACCATTAAACTGGAACTTACTGCAAAGAGCCGCCGCTAAGGCGCTGGACATGGCGGAGGCCACCCTGGTATATCGCGATCGCAGCCACCCGCTGCCGACGACCGTCGACCCGCGCGTTCAAATCGCCGGAAACTTTGCTCCGGTGAAGGAACAACCGGTCAGGCGGAGTCTTCCCGTCGTCGGAACGGTTCCCGATTGTGTTCGAGGCGTTTACGTCCGGAACGGAGCGAACCCGCTGTTTGAACCAGTGGCCGGACACCACCTCTTCGACGGCGACGGGATGGTTCATGCGGTGGCGATCGGTGGTGGTGGTTCGGTTAGTTACGCTTGCCGGTTCACGGAGACGCAGAGGCTCGTTCAGGAGAGAGAATTAGGCCGCCCGGTTTTTCCTAAACCCATCGGCGAGCTCCATGGACACTCCGGAATCGCTCGTCTTCTGCTGTTTTTCGTGAGAGGATTGTTCGGCCTTCTCGACCATAATCATGGAACCGGAGTGGCGAACGCTGGATTGGTATATTTCAACCGACGGCTCCTCGCCATGTCGGAAGAAGACCTTCCCTACCAAGTTCGAATCACGAATTCCGGCGACATCGAGACCGTCGGACGGTACGACTTTAATGGCCAGCTCTGGTCCAACATGATAGCTCACCCAAAGCTCGATCCAGTGTCCGGCGAACTACTGGCGCTCAGCTACGACGTCGTCCAGAAACCGTATCTGAAGTACTTCCGATTCTCTCCCGACGGTACGAAGTCGCCGGACGTCGAGATACCCTTGGAGGTGCCGGCCATGATTCATGACTTCGCGATAACGGAGAACTATGTGGTGATTCCAGACCAACAAGTGGTTTTCAAGCTCCAAGAAATGATCAGAGGTGGTTCTCCGGTGATCTACGACGACAAGAAAAAGTCCCGTTTTGGAATTTTATCGAGAAATGCTCGAAACGCAGACGATATCATCTGGATCGAAACTCCGGACACATTCTGTTTCCATCTGTGGAACGCTTGGGAAGAACAAGATTCCGATGAAGTCGTCGTTATCGGGTCATGCATGACGCCGCCGGACTCCATTTTCAACGAATGCGACGAGAATTTGAAGTGCGTATTGACAGAAATCCGGCTAAGTTTAAAAACCGGCAAGTCCACTCGCCGGCCGATAATTCAAGCTTCCGATTCCGAGCAGGTGAACTTGGAAGCTGGCATGGTGAACAGAAACAAGCTGGGACGAAAGACAAAGTACGCTTATCTCTCCATTGCCGAGCCATGGCCGAAGGTTTCTGGTTTTGCGAAGGTCGACCTGTCCACCGGAAAAGTTCAGAAGTTCATCTACGGCGATAGAAGATACGGCGGCGAGCCATATTTCGTTCCAAGAGACCCAAATTCAGACAGAGAAGATGATGGGTACATTCTAGCGTTCGTTCACGACGAGAAGACGTGGAAATCAGAGCTTAATATCATAAACGCCATGGATTTGCAGTTAGAAGCTTCGGTTAAGCTTCCTTCTAGGGTACCGTACGGTTTTCACGGAACGTTCATAACCTCAGAAGAACTAAAAGATCAGGCATAGACATAGCAATATAGCACTCCTTTTTCTTTTGGTTCTTGTTTTTTATTTTGTTTTATATGTTTTTGAGGAAACCAAGCTTGTAGCTTTTCAAGTGTAGGTAGTAACGAAGCTCAGCTGATTTCTGCTTCTTTTTGGATTGATCTACTACGCTTTGAGCTCTTCTTCATGACATGTAGTTGAAACTTGAACGTCAGGATCTCTCTCGATGATATTCCATTTTTTTTCCCAAAGTTATAAATTGCTATATCGAATTAGGTATCTAAGTAATAGAGTCATGTAACATGTATAAGTCCTTATTGAAAAGTATTAATTGATATCTTAATAAATATCGATATTAAAAATTCAAAATTTAGATACATATAAAATGATATAATATATAATAATCAATATTTAAAATTATATTTTTTTTACACTATTATTTTAGAAAAATATATATTCACAATTGAAAGAGTTTTGTTACGCTCACAATTTATATAATGGGATAAAATCCTTTCAACAAGAGGGCACTCTTATATAAGAGAATTGTATCCCATCAACATCAACAAGGTTTCTACGAAGTAACTTTTTCTTATAGGTATGTATTCTTATTTTTTTTGTAAGGACAATAATGTGCATTCTATCTTGATTTTAGTATAGGAACTTGCATTTTGTCAACATTGATTTTAGTATAGGAACTTGCATGTTGTCAACATTTTATGTATGTACCATATGGACAAGGTCGCCCTAGGTATGCTGGCAAAGTCACCGTTTAGGATCTTTGATTTTTTATTAAAATTTAAGATTCTACTTGAATTAAAACGCATATGAATATATTTTAAGTTTTCACATGTAGATGATCTTAGATGAAGCTTAAGTAGTAGTTATTATTATTTGTTTGTTTTTTTGTCTCAAATTTAAATCATTTTACCTTCTTTTTGTTTAATTTTTAAGTTGCAACAATTTTAATATTTTTCTAAGCTATCAATAATTTTTTGCAATTTTAAATAAATTCAAACATTTAAACTACAAACTAATACAAATAAAATGTAAAAAACAAAAGTTACGATCACAATATACTTAAGTCATAGTTTTCTAATCCTAAAATATTAATTTAATTTTAACAATTATAGTCAAATACAAAATATTGAATAAGAAAAAATCTTTCATTGTTTAAAATCTAATAATATAGAAGTTAAAAGTTTGATGTATGAGTGGTACTATATTCTATTTAATTTTTTTTGTAAATTAAATTTTGTTGAAACGTGACTACAAACATATTTTGTTCATTTAAATTTTTATAACTAATTTTAAAATTTATCTTAAAATATATTGAGACCCCATATCACAAACTCACTTTGAGCCTCAAAATCTTCGGGACCGGCCTTGTATATGAATTGATACATAATAAAATTTTAGATTTGTGATAATGAAATTTAATAAGGTATTAATAGATAGTATTATTAGTTAGGACTATGAGTCCTTTTTGATTTTGTCAATTCCTATTAATATAAAACTTCTATAATTATTAAGAAATTAAGTTGTTTTACTATTTAGGAGTTTGTTTCTTTGTAAAATTTCTAAATTAGATAGAAATTGTGTTTATCTTGAGATTTTCAAGTCTAAATTTTTTTAGATCTTCTAAACTTGTTTGGAGTTACAATTCTTTAATTTTTCTAGTTCCTTAAGGATTATAATTTTAGAGTTTGAGTCAGATTAAATCTTGAAGACCAAAGTATAAAGATTTTCAGCTACGAGTACAAGAACAAAAAACAAGATAAATCCCATGTCAAATAGAAGTCTTTGAAGCATTGAGATCATCATCCGCTGGAATTGGAATTGAATTGGGATTAGATTCCATACAAATAATATTTTTGTTTGATTAAAGTTCTTCAAGTGACCTATTTTAATGGGAAAAAGTTTTTAGTTTTCTCCTATTATAAATAGGAAATTTTATCGAGTTCAAAACATAATAGAGAGATATATTGTAAATAGGCAAAATAAATTAAAGATTAATTCTCTCCAGTGTTTGGGATTCAACAACAACAAATTTAATTTTGTTTACCTTTGGTGGATTCCTAAGGTTGTCGGCGGTGGATTCCATTGGGAGAACAATATTGAGGATTCGATACTTTGAAAAAGCACTAAGAATTTGATGCGGTGGTGATCAAAGACGAGAAACGATGCACGTAGATTCGACAAACGGGGTTTAAGGCATCTAAGTTGATGATTCGACTAGAGCCTATAAGTGGTCTTGTAACTATTCATTAGTATAGTGCTTGATTTACCTGATTTTTACTAGAGTTAGAGTTTTTTATGTAAAAAATCGTGAGCCTCTATTTTGTGTGATTAATTTATTTTATTGTTTGTGATTGATTGCCTTGACTAAAAATAAATCAACGACTGACACTATTCTCATTCCGATACATATAAAATAATTTAAATATTATTTTTTTAATTGATATCAGAGCAGGCTCATTCATTTATTCCAAAAATAATTATAATATTTTTTATTTAAAAAGTTATAATATTTTTTTGATAAAAAAATCATAATATTCTTTTGGTTTCAAATTATTATAAAATTTTTTAATTAATTAAAAAATTATAATATTTTAGACTAAAAATATTTTTAAGTGAGATCTTGATAGCCTATAGTCATTGATTTGCTTGAGAATGAAAAACATGAGTACTATTAGTTCATCCACGTGTTTTAGTCATATATCCATGTGTTTACAAAGTTAGTCAAGTGATCGAAAAATTGAATCTGATTGTGAACCTGAAGATTATGAATCTCTTCAACATGCATATAAAAAATTATACCAAAAAAATTTTAAGTTGGCAAGATTAAATTTAAAATTAGCTACAAAAATAAAATTGCTTAAAAAAGAAAAAAAAAACAATTTAAAGCAGGATTTGTTTGAAACTCAATCAGAGGTTAGTCAATTAGAAAATCAAAAATTCATTTTGTCTAAAAAATTGATTGCTGTCGAAAAAGAAAGGATTAATTTGATTAAAACATATAAAAACTATGAAAATAAAATTATTAATCTTGAAAAAAAAATTTATGAAAACATTGAGTCAATGAAGTCACTTAAGTTGAGAGTTGTAAAGTTAGAATCCAATTTTGATACTTTTAATTATACTCTCAAGAAATTTAATGCAAACTCAAAAGTTTTCGAAAATATTTTAAGTGTATAAAAAGTGGCTTCTAATCGAACTGGACTTAAATATGTGGGGGAAACATTTTCTTCAAGCTCAAATAAAATTAACTTTGTTGAAGATATAAATTATGATCATGTAAAAACTATGAATATAAAATTGTTAATCTTGAAAAAAATTTTGTATGAAAATATTGAGCCCAAAAAGTCACTTGAGTCGAGAGTTGTAAAGGTAGAATCCAATCTTGATTCTAATTCTACTCTCAAAAAATTTAATGCAAGCTCAAAATTTTTTTAAAATATTTTAAGTGAACAAAAGGTAGATTCTAATCGAACTGAACTTAGATACGTGGGTGAAACATTTTCTTCAAACGGTTCAGATAAAATTAACTTTGTCAAAGTTATAATTCTAATCTTGTAGTAGTATTACTCAAGTCAACTATTCAATCAAAACTCTTATTTTTTAAAAGCAAACTTTCAAAAGTTTACCTCCAAAGTGATTTTTTTTTAAATCTACACCTTTGAAAAAAATTTGGCCCTGTGTCATCATTGTAGTACTATCGGACACATTAAACTCTATTGCAAAAAACTACAATATCAATCTTTTTATCAACATAAAAGAAAAAATAAAAAACTACACAAACAAGTCAGAACATTGCAAAAACTGGCTCACGGCTAGGGGAGTAACGAAGTTCAGCTAATTTCTACTTCTTTTTCGAATTATCTACTGTGCTTTGAGCTCTTCTTCTTGGCATGTAGTTGAAACTTGAACGTGAAGATATCCCTCTATGATATTCCATTTTTTTCCAAAGTTTAAAATTGTTGTATTGAATAACATATTGATATTAATAATATAGTTATGTAATATGTATAAGTCGATATCGAACAGTATTAATTGATACCTTAGTAAATATCGATATCGAAAATTCAAAATCTCAATACGTTTAAAATGATACAATATGTAACGGTCAATATTTAAAACTATAAAATATATGTTCGCAATTATATATAGAGTTTTGTTATGCACACAGGTTCATATAATGGGGTAAAATCCTTTCACATAAGAGGACACCCTTATATGAGAGAATTATATCCCATCAACATCAACGAGGTCTCTGCAAAGTAGAATTTTTCTTATAGGTATGTAGTCAATAATGTGCATTCTATCTTGATTTTAATATAAGAATTTGCATGTTGTCGAAGTTTTACGTGTGTACCAAATGGATCGACGTATAATAAAATTTTAGATTTGTGATAATGAAACTTAATAAGGTATTAATTGATAATACTATTCAATACCATCGTATATATAATCATATCATTGTTATTAATATGTACTTCGATACCACAATTTAGAAAATAACACAGTTTCCATAAAGGATTGGCGCATCCATAGCCATCGCAGCGCATGGAGAGTTACCCTTATTGTTTAATCCAAACTGTCATCTCTCTCCCAATCCACACACTTTAAAGCAACTTCAAAAATACTCTTTAAAAAGAGCTTGTTAGCCATTTTAGCTAGCCAATATTATATTTGTATCTTCAACATGCTTTTTAAATGGCTCACTATTTTGACTAATTTCTTTTGGGTTAATTAAACTTAGCTAGCTTGCATAGCTTTCTAAATTATATAAGAGCATCTCCAATACTACTAGCTATTTTGGCAAGTTAAAAATACAAAAAAAGTACTATTTTTATTTTGTTTAGCCACTTTTTTTACATATATACTCCGACACTACACTCTATTTTAACTAACTATTCAAAATTTTAAATTTGCTTCTTATATTGTTCTTTATATATGAAGCAAATTTTATAACTATTCAAACTTTATATTGTCATCTATCTCCCAATCCCCACACTTTTGGTAGGTGAGTAGTTTTAGAGCTAATTAATAATTGTTTGTCTAAAATTTCTTTTTACTTTTTTTATGCATAAATTTTGAAACTATTACATAAAATTTAACCTAGATGTTTTCTTAAGGCAAGGATGATTTCGAATAAAAATAATTATATACAAGTTCCCTAGTACTTTCGATCTTACATATAAATTTGTAAGACACATTTGTTGTCAGTCTTTTTGCATGATTAGAACAAAAATAATGTAGAATATGCAAAGTTTTTTTTTTCTTTTTGCATAATGTTGATTAGCATAAATTATCTAGAAAAATTGTCAACAAATTTATCACGAATTCAAAATAAATTATTGCGGGCCATATTATAAGTAAATCTAAACTATTAATTTTGAATATTTGCAAAATTTGTGGGTATCTTCCATGTTACTATTTCCAAAACTATTTTGATATATATTTTATTAGTGATGCTCAGTTTACCATTTGCAGTGAAATTCATACTTGATTTGATATTTTAGGGAGTCATTTTTAATATATTCACATCTTGGGCAATAATATTTGAGAATATTTTCCATTTTCAGGAAAATTGAGGAAAATAAGGTGAATTTCTTCCCATCAGGATATCAATCTTGTCTTATCAATAGTGTCTTAGGCCCTCTCATGGGAGCCAAATGCGCAATATATGTCACAGTTTGTTTTCTTTAAAGAAATAAAAATGATATATTTCACAGTTCGTTTTCTTTAAAGAAATAAATATAAAATTTTCCATTTCCATTTAACAATAATTAATATTGATCTAATTTAACGATCTGAATCGTTCATATTGTAAAAGTTATCGAAAGCAACATTCGTGCAAAAATTAAATTGATTTAATATCTATAACTAGACAATTAAATTACATTAATTCTGAAAACATTATACAATTTAATTTCAAAATTAAACTTATTTTCTACTTTTTTTTACACAATAAACTTATTCTGACTATGTAGTAATCGATGTCTTATCAGTTTTATTTTTTGCATGTACAATCTTCTCAATTAAGTCTATAATATAAACGGATCAAATTACTAAAATAAATTATTTTATATATTATAAAATTAAAATGAAACTCTCTCCATTTATTTGTGGAGAAAATTGAGAGAACCTAAATTTTGATGACTGAAGTTCACCGACTGTGTTAGCAAGTCAATCAGGATCTAAAGGGCGTGATAAGAACACCTATTGAGGTGCCCAATTATAAATATCATTAACTTATATTTTAAATTTTAAAACGTGCCGTAATTTTTATTTTATATATTTATTTTTATAAAATTTATTAAAAACTCTCATAATAATATATCAAGCAATACACATATTAAATATACAAGTATATAAAAATAAATAAATAAATTTTAGAGAATAAAAACTCATAAGGTAAAACACTTTTTTATAAACCCGATCGTTTAAGTTTATTTATTGACAGAAAATACAATAAATTCTGTAAGCTACCTTTTTAAATACCGTCTTGCCCAGTAGGCATTGGTTAGTTAGCAAATAATGTCAAAAAATTGTCAGTTTTTAATACATTTTTACTAATATTAGTATACTTTTTTTAACAAAAAAACACTTTGTACAAATATAAATACATTTTGTAAAAATATTAATAAATCATTTGTCTATTAATCATTATTCACTGATTGGTCTTTCCTATTTAAATAAGCCACTCAACAAGCTTATTATCTTTTGGTTTAAGGTGAGCAAAAATTTAAAAAGCAATAATAAGTCAACTTATGACTCAATTTTATTTATTTTAAATATAATTTTTAAATATATCACATTAGATATCTCTATATTCTTTTTTAAAAATCTCATTACGGTTCTCTGTTCCTTTTGTTTTCCTTTTATTTTCTTCACTCCTTTCTTCTTCTTTTTTTCCCTTTCTTTCACGTCAAACAATACATTACTCTATTTTTATAATTTTTATTTTTTTATTCAATCTAAAAAGTTCTAAACACATCTTAAATGTTTTAGGTTTTTATTCATACCAATGTATACAAGGTTTCATTGTGTTGAAATTTTTTAAGTACTAAGAAATTTATCATACGTAAATACTCATTTCACTTAAAACTAAGCATATCAAAATTGAAATATATATGTATAAAAAAATTCTCACCGTCTACATCGAGTTACTAGAAATTGATTTTTCATACTTTTCATTATGTAAACTGAGATTTTTTTAATATTCTAAAAAAATACGAATAATAACACTGAAAACTTCGTCATACATGAGTGCTCATTTCACTCAAATCTAAAAATAATTAATATAAAGAAATATGTTTGAGGAATTTCTTGAGCTTTATATCAAAAGTATGAAAAATTTTCTCATTCTTTCTATTGATGTAGAATTTATAGATTACTTGTATTACGAATATTTCTAAAAATTAAAATCTAATTATTTTTTTTTCAAATAGCGATAGTTTCTCATGCACGAATACTCATTTTAATCAAATTACACGCGTATGACAGCCCATGTAATTTGATTTGAGCATATTTTATCAACAAAAATACTATATTGACCATGTTTTGATGATCACATTTGAGTACTGCATGATATGGTATCTCATGTGTAATACTTAAAAATAAATAATAGGACCACAAGATGATATAAGCACCACACATAAAGTGCCACATTATATGGTACCCAAATATAGTTATCAAAATATGGTTACCATAACATTACTCTTTTTTTATCAAACATGTCATTAATATTGAGATTTGATATTGGCGCCCATGCATATACAGTGTATTTAGTATTCCATTATTATTTAAATATTAAATGTGGTAAGACAAATGCTATATTAAATAATTTCGATCAATAGATTTGGTCCTTTTGTTTGGTGCATATATACTTTACGTTTATAATTACAGGAGTGCCACAAATTCTACATAACAAGTCATTACATTTTTAATACTTGAGTAATGTTGGATGACGTCAACCAATTAGTAGTAATTATTTGTTATTTTAAATTTTAAAACACTATAAATTTGTATTAAAATATTTAGTTTTTTTTTTATAAAATTTATTTTTGTAGTGATTATTCCTCACATAAATTAAAATTAAGTATATATGTACATACACTATGTATAGGTCCTTTAAAATAAATAAAAAATAATTATAGAGACGTGAAATATGCAAAGTAATTAAAAACATAGTACAGAGAGAGATTAGGTTAGGTGAAGGAATTGGCTAATTAAGTATGAAATATGGGCAGTGTGAACAACGTATCTGGCTACCAAAATCTGATTGATCTGAAAGAATGACTGTATCTCCTATTTATAACACTCAGAGGAGTTATGTTAGGGTTCGAATAGGACTCTCCAAGAGATTTAATCGGATCATGAAAAGTGATCTCGAAAAATTAGGGAATTCTATCCCGAAAATCGACCAGGTAGTGTTATATTAAACACAGAAAATTTAATCATACATAAGAACTTCATAACTAGAAAAACAAACATGTATGAAAATTTTCTCCTATTCTGCATGAATGTGAACTAAGAGATTTTTATATTCTTAAAATGTTACAAATTAAATTAAAGTTAAGACATTTTTCATTTTATTTTTAAAATAATAATAAGATATTAATGTAATTACATTTTTTTCTATACGTGGGTGTCCGTACAGCTAAAAATCGTCAGCATCAATTATATGAGAAATTTCTCAAAATGTTACAAATTAAGTTAAAGTAAAATATTGTTTTTAATTTTTTGCCAAATAATATCAAGATATTAACATTAAATTCTTTTCAATATGTGAGAATTCATACATGTGAAAATCATCGTAAACAATAAATTTCTTATGCACAAAACTGACATATGAGATATCTTAATCCGCGTTAAGTTGAAAACAAAGTATTACCCTATTATATGTCTTTAAAAATATAAATAAAAAATCTTGTTACATACGAGATTTTTCTCGTGTTTGGCATCAATATATAAAAAATTTCTCAATGTACGAAATCTTATAAATATTTTTTTTCATTATGTTGAAAATTTTATAAAAAGTAAAAATTCCATTTTGTATAATAGTATTATAAAATTTTTATACAAACTATTTTTTCGTTGTGTTGAAAATCTTAGTTCTAATAAATTTCTCATTTTTCATCAAAGTATCTAGAAATTTTTCAGTATAATGCATGAAATTTTTTTTATTGTTTGAATATTTATGCCTCTTTGCTGTCCTAAAATTCCACACTCAACTAAAAAAACACATCAAGTCAATTAAATTTTTAAATGTTTTGAAATTTTAAATATCACGTACTCTAAGAAATATGCAAACAATAAAAACTACTTCTCCTTTAAAATGATTTAATTGGATCTTGCTTTTTAAATTTTCATGCATAGGTTTTAAGGCCTCGTTTGGTAACTTGATTTTAAATTAAGCTTTTGCTTAAAATTATTTTAAGTCAAATAAGTAAAAAATTTATTTGGTGAACCGTAAGTATGACTTTAAGCCAAATGGTAATAACCCAAAAAGCTTAACTTAAAATGACTTTAAGCCTAAAGATCTTTAAGTTAAAAAAATTGTGATGATTTTTAAAATATTTATTTTTATACAATTTTATATTCAGTATAGATCTTGTTTAATATATTTTGAGTAGATTTTAAAAATATATTTTTTATAAAAATAAATGTATATAATAAAAATTACGTTATTCTTATAAAATATAAAATTATTTTATATAAAAAATAATAAGGTTAAAAGTTTTGGGTTTCCAAACGAAGTTTTTTGGTTTTATTGACTTTAAGCCAAATGGCAAAAAGTCAAAAAGTCAAACTTTAATCCATTTTCCAAATGAAGCCTAAAAATATAATTTTGACAACTGATAGATTTATAGACAAGACTACATAATAATAAAATTTAAATGACAAAAAATCATGTGTGATATCTTAGTATCCCACATTGAAAATAGAGAAGGAGTTCCTAAACTATAAAGAAAAAATCTTAGACCCTTACATTCAACGAGACATTTTCCCAGGTGGTAGAAACTCTAGCAGAACTCTGTAGTTAAGCATGCTTGGGCAGGAGCAATGCAAGGATGGGTGACCCCCTAGAAAAAATAAATCCGTGAGGGTCGGGGTATTACAGATGGTATCAGAATCGACTCTCCTCACCTCCGAGTGTGGGCCCCTGCCATCTCGTGTGACATATGGGCGGGCTACTGAGTGGACGAGTCGATAAGAACTTGTAGGCTACCGGAGCTGGCAGGCTACTACACGGAGACGTGAAGTTCTAAAAGAGGTGAATTGTGATATTTTGATATTCCACATCGGAAAGGGAGAGGGAGCCGACTCTCTTCACCTTCGAGTGTGGGCCCCTACCGTCTTGCGTGACATGTGGGCGGGCAATTGAGTGGGCTAGTCGATAAGGACTAGTAGACTACCGGAGCTGGCAAACTACTACACGGAGACATGCAGCCTTAATAGGGGTGAATTGTGATATTCGGGTATCCCACATCGGAAAGAGAGAGAAAGTTCCTGTGCTATAAAGAAAAAACATTGGACCCTTACATTCAATAAGACATTTTCTCATGTGATAGAGATCCTAACAGAACTCCGTAGTAAAGCGTGCTTACGCTAGAGCAGTGCAAGGATAGGTGAATCCCGCGAAAGAACAAAACCGTGAGAACTTTGTCCAAAGCGGACAATATCGTTGCCATGTGAAAAGTCGGGGCATTACATCATGTCAACACAAATATAATTTTAAAAGAGTACACCAAACTTAAATTAAGTTATTTATTCAAGCACTCCCATAGTAGTGTTTTTATCACTTATACACTATCAATTGTAACTAAATGTCCTTCATCCTTGATGTAATATAGCTGTTCGTATAATGAGATTTGAGCTCTAACTATCAAATTACTAAAATTCTTTTCAAAAAATAGAACTAATTTTCAAATGAGTTTAATTACTCAACTTGTTGAAGTTTAATTACCTTGTGAAGAATAATATCCCCAAAACAAAAAATAAATATAAATATAAAATGAAAGTTGCATGCAAAAAAAAAGTACTGTGAGAATCCCTAGCTCCTTATTTGGCTCTCTTGCTTAATCAAAGGAAACATATGTATAAAATAAAATAAAATAAATGAGATCTATATATATTCATAATTAATTTA
This sequence comes from Heliamphora pulchella, assembly GCA_032270985.1. Lineage (NCBI taxonomy): Eukaryota > Viridiplantae > Streptophyta > Magnoliopsida > Ericales > Sarraceniaceae > Heliamphora > Heliamphora pulchella. The sequence goes on from JAULJZ010178545.1 coordinate 13,484, forward strand.
TGAGATTAAAAAATGGCATTAATTTTTGAAGCTAGAACTTTACGAAATTTTTATATTATAAAACACAACACTTTTGATGTTGATATTTGTCTTATGTGACACTCTGTCTCTCTCTCCCCCCCC
>JAULJZ010178555.1:0-22913 GCA_032270985.1 Heliamphora pulchella
TCTAATGAATCAAAATAACGAATATTAAATATATGCAAATCAATAATTATTTTAGAATTAAGAGGATAAACACTATTTATAATAATTTTGGGGTGTGAATTAATTCATATAGTCAGTAGTCATATTAAATTAATTACCCCAAATGTTCCATTCAACACACACAAAGTGTACTTGTATATAGAGTCGGAACAATAGATGACGCTATTATCTGTTTTTCGTAACTATGACAGGCCTATTAAAACTCTGTGCCACAGTCGTATCAATAGTATGTTCATTTCTATCTAAACTGTGAATATAAAACTTATATTCTGCAAGAACCTAAAATCTGGTCTGCTATGTATAAGCCTTACTCTACACACCAGATTAAATACTATACAGAATATTGAATATCCATGCATAACAAAAAAATGATATACATACATTACTCATAAAGATTCTAATAAAATAAAAAATTAATTTTATTAAAATAAAATTAAATACTAAAAATATAGTTTTCAGTATACCAACCCTAACAGTTGGTGCCAATGAGAAAGAGGAGCAGCGGTGAGATCTGAAACAAATCTGATGAGGGGAGGAGCGGCGACGGAAGATGAGGAGGAGCTACAGTAGTGGGATCTATTGAAGCAGATTGAAGGAGGAGCACTGACGTTGTTGGTGGTTCAGATCTAGATGGAGGAGTGGGCAGCAACGGTTAGGAGAAGGAGAAGGATTGACGAAGGGACGACAAGGAGGAGGAGGAGGAGGAGGAGGAGGCGGTGAGGACATGAAGGAGGCAGTGGCTAGGGCTTGTTGCAAACAATTGAGGGAAAAAAAAAATTTTTGGAGGGAATGTGACAAAAAGGGCTTATTTGTCCTAAAATAAACAAAATATTTAAAAATAGAATTAAAACTTTAAAAAATTTAGTAATATGACTAATTCTTGTACTACTCTTAGGACTAATTGTTAATTAACTCTTTAAACAATCATTCTATATATAATAAGCCTATGTATATATAATTTCATATCTTTTTCCAATCACTATATATATAGCTCATTTTATATTTATTTTTTTTAATCGTCTCGAGGAGAAATCAAAAAAATTAAAAGAATTTAATCAAATGAAGAAAAAAATTCACTAAAAAAATAAAAATAAACAACATAAAATTTGATTAATTTGCTTATTTTTTGGTTTATTTTTATATTTTCTAATTGTTTTTCATATTTTGGTAAAAAAAATTACATTTTCAATTTTTTTTTATGATAAAAATTTAAAAAGTATATAATAATTTAACAAAATAATAAAAAAAATTTTACTAAATGCAAAAATAAACAAATAAACTATTATAAAAAGTAGTCGGCGTTCTCCCTTCTTGAAGTCAAAAGGAAGGCAATAAGACAAAAAAAAAAAAAAATTAAGAAGCCCCAATATGCTTTAAATTCAGCACTAATCAGCATTTTACAGACACAACAGCTACAATAATATTAAAGTGTGCGGCAATGAAATTAATCGTGACCGAAAGCTGATCCTTGCCGCAGGAATTCAACGCGTTCTGATTTTTGGTCACGGTAGATGAGAAGGGCACAGCTCACAGCTGTACTAATGGCGGCAATGGAACACCTAGAAATTAATGACTCTGGTTGGAGGGTGCATGGAGGTATCAAGTGGTTGCCGCCTTTATATATATTTTCTAATGTCTTCGTACACTGATTATCAAACCCGCAGGAGGTAGGGTAATTTCGCTTTCATTATGTTTTTTCGTGGGCCCCACCTGTCCTGGGGGATAAATATAAATTATCGTTGTATTATGCGCTAACTAACTTATTTGCGTGGCAATAATCTATTAAAAGATTTTTATCATTTTTTCAAATTGTCAGAATATGATGCTTGTCAGTTATCGTGGTATTATTAATAAAATTATCAGTTTATTAATATTATAGGCTGACAAATCTATTATTAATAGAATATGATGCTTATCAGTTTATTATCAATTTAAATATCATTAATTATATTATTTTTCTAGTGCTAAATAAATTTGTCAGCCTATAATATTATGTGAAAATTATTATTTTTTTACTAAATAGTACAAATTATATTTTTATTCCTATTTCAAATTTGAGAAAGTTTCAAAATGATTGGCAGCTGAAATTATTAGAATTTTTGCAAGATTTTGAACTTTTATTAATGATTTGGGATAAATTTTTACTGCCCTTTTGAAAAGTAATTGTAGAGATTGAAATAGTTCTTGGTAATAGAGAATACATTAATTAAGCACAACTTGAGAATATGAAAATTTAAAGGGAGTAAACTTATTAAAGCATATTAAGCAGGATTAATTCCTATATAATTAGTTGATTTTTTTTATTTTTCTAATTTTTTATGACAAAAAAATCTAAAAATTATCAAAGTTTAAACTAAAACAATAAGAGAATTATTAAAAATAAAAATAACTATTTCGTAGAAGTTTAAACAAACATCATATTACTAATATGGTGGTACAATATTTACCAAACTTCATGAGATCGGCTAGCTAATTGCTGTTCCGTTTGGTATTTTCCTATATGCCAAGACAGTTCAAGGGGCATGTTGTAAATTCACGACGAATTCATCTCGTTAATATTTGTAGAATTCGTCAACAAGTTATTTATATTAAATCAATTACAACATCTCGAATACTATTTTTTTTTTAAACAAAGAAAAGATTCATGCCCAAAATTGTTAGTTTTTTAAAGATTAATTAATGTGATTTGGTGATGTGGTTTTAAATATTCGATCAACTAAATATTTTACATGAATGATTTTCTTGATGAATCCTGCATAATGAACATTTAAATGATCAAACAAATGAAAAAAAATCCCAATCCATTTATTTTCGAAAACATTCAAATTTTGTTTTTTTTAAGTACATTGACAATTGAACATTCTTGTTGAAGTAACATAATATACGAATCTACTATCTAATTAGAATAAGAAAATATACTAGTGTATGCGGCCTACAAATACATTTGAAACAAAAAATACAAATATTTGAAGACAAAACGGAAGGGGGTTGGATCCTAAAGGTACGAGTCAACCCACACTAGAAACTCAAGCTCGAGAATCGAATAGATGGAACCAGGTGACGCAACTATGTGTGAGGATGGAGCTGAGATGTAGGATGCGAGAGAAGCTCTACAGTATTGACCTACACGGCATGGACGACACGCCAAACATTAATGATGGTTTAGCCAAGATCTAAGAGCATTTATTACGGATGCGTGGCCCAGTATGGAGTATTAATGACGATGGCGTATCCGTACGTTGCTACATTAATGAAAGCAAAGGTTTCCTAAAACACCCTAGCAAAGAGCCTTGCCAAGGAAAGGAGGGCTTAGTAGACCCCAAAAGGGGAAGGAGGCTTCTTGCCAAGAAAAGACCTAGAGGAAGCAGTCCTTTCCTGCCAAGGATAATGCCGAGGTGTTCTATAAATAGGAAATCACCTGCGAAATGTACACACAATCTCTTACTTTCAGAAACTCTACCAAAATCTCTAGAGAACCTTCCGTTCACCATCCTTTACAAATACTAACTAAGCATCAGAGGGGTTTTTTGGCAAGAGCCTGCTGGCTAGTATCACCTCATTTACTTGTGCAGGAAGGACCCCGTTAATGAGATCGACACCAGGGGTCTAGTTCTTCTCATTCTCTGTACCTCTATTGGTTTACCCTTTTAAATTTGGTGTCATATATGGGAAGAACTAGTTAAAGCCCTTGCGAAGAACTCCATGATGACATCACTCTGAACCCACTCAGACGGGAACATCACCACCTGGAAGAAGTTGATTTATACCTGATGCGGCATCAGGTCCAGGACTTCAAGCATTTGCCTGAGCAGTGGGTAGAGAGGGAAACGAACTCCATTTTCGATGATAGAGTCGACGGGGAAGGCCAACTCTCCATCCATGCCTTCGATTGTTTTGCTGGAAATGGATTCATAGAAGTATCAAGGAGTCATATAAGGAGGAATTTCATATTTGGCCCGAAACTCCTTTAAGTCCTTCGCGACAGTAATCAAATGGTTGTATTTGGGACCACGAGCCATAAGGGGTTTCTGTTTAGGAGGAGCAAGAAGAAGGTTTTGAAAGTAAAGTTTGCAAGGGAGTAGAGATTAAGAACCGAGTAACCATTTAATAAGCATTCACTCCCCCTCTTATACAAAATTGGAAAGGAAAATGTAAGCGTCAGAGACAGATTGTTGTTTCCTTGAAGAGGCGAATGAACGCCTACAAGGCGCTTCGATCATCGCGTGCACACTGAGCTTAGCCCATCAGAGAGCTGAGACGCGTATGATGGGACATCAAATTTAATAAAGATGGTTTGCCTAAACAATGGTAGTAAATTTGAAAATAGTTTGGTAGTCAAGGTACAACCACAGTGCCAAGACCCAAGAAGCTCACTTCGGTAATGAAGGACCGGCCGAACCAGGGAACTGAGATCTAAGTAAGAATAAGAGCTCCTAATGTTGGCACGTGAGATCGCAAAACTTGATGCCACTAAGAGATTCAGTAAGGTCAGTGCACCCAAAGGCCCACACTTAAGACCTCCAAAAGGAAAGCAATCATCTAGAGAACTAGTTACGACCCCTAAATCTCTACTTATAGTTAGAAAATCTCTGGAACGTGCTGAAACAGCCTTCATCCCAAGGTCAAAATACCCTGCATGGGGAATTTTCTAACCATATGGGAATGGATGGAGCCAAGGCATCTAGGGAAAACAAGGCTCAAAGGAACAACTACAATTCAATGTACACAAACAAGTAAGAAATGAATTTGGGCATTCAAGGCATATAAATGAGAAAAATGTTTTCATCGATGAAAAAAGTGTTTGAGGTAAAACTGCCACGATCATTGTTTTTGCAAACGATTTTTGATAAAAAAATAACTGGACGGGCAATCGTCGAAACGGACTCTAGATAAAATTTTTGATGTCGAACGATCAAAATAAAACTCGTGCAACCACAGTTAATTTAGAAGAATACATTTTTGGTCGATTCTCCAACTATGATTTTTGATCCTGAGTTGAAGCTCCCGTCAAACCTTTTACTATATTTTCTTATGCGATTCCCGAATGTAGTGTGGGCTACAATCATTCGAGAACTCATACTGGCAGAACCTGGTCAGTTTTAGTCTTGAAGACAAATTATGAATTTGATTCAGCCTACCCGTATATTTATAAGACTACACTAGGGACCTATAGAGTAATTATGACGAAAACTTCTAGTGTAACCTAGATACGTATCCAGCGATTTTTGTAATTAAACTAACCTCTTAGTGATATCTATAATTATAAAAATCTTGCAGCGATTTTTACAATTTTCATAAAATACTAAATTATAATTCACACCACTAAAGATGTAACACCCTGCTCCCGCAAGGCACCAAACCTGTATAAGGGATGTGATCCCGCCGCAAATCGGCGGCCAAAGAGAAAGACAAGAGATAAAGATATTAAGAGACCAAACAAGAACTTCTAAGCAATTGTAGCACCTTAATGTCAAAAGAGGTATACATGAGTCACTAGGAATTTGCTATCCCAAGGGCATACATTACTTCTAAAACATCAAAAAAATCCTCCAGTGTCTTATACATGAAGCCTTGCCAAAACTAAAAACTAAACAAAAGAAAACTGAACCAAAACAATTCCCAACTGTTAGGGTTGGTATACTGAAAATCATGTTTTTTATATTTAATTTTATTTTTTAATAAAATTAATTTTCTATTTTATAATAATCTTTATGAGCAATGTATGTGTATCATTTCTTTGATATGCTGGATGCCTAATATTCTGTATAGTATTTAATCTAGTGTGCAGAGTTACGGCTTGCACACAGAATATCAGATTTTAGGTTCTCACATAATATAAGTTTTATGTTCACAGTTTAGATGAAAATGGACATACCATCGATATGACTGTAGCATAGAGTTTTAGTAAGCCTGTCTTAGTTACGGGAAACAGATAATAGCGTCGTCTATTGTTCCGACTCTCCGTATTAGTACAGTTTATGTGTATTGAACGGGACATTTTGGGTAATTAATTTTGTACTGACTATATAAATTAATTCATACCCTAAGGTTATTATAAATAGTGCTTATCCTCTTAATCTTGAAATAATTATTGATTTGCATATATTTAATATTCATTGTTTTAATTCATTAGAGGGTGCGATCTTATATGGGTCTATATTCCCGGTGAGTTGGATAGCGGTATTATTTATGTGGTAAATATTAATTATTGACGGAATCTATGTCCCGAAGATCGGGATTGACGATACCCCCTTAAGGATGCTTATAAGTTTTGACCAGTGTAGACACCCCAATTTGACCCCACCCAATCTTAGGGGATCCGATGATGAAAACAGGTGGAACAAATGCTTCAGTTCGATCCTCGGGGAGTGATCCAAGCTCGAAATTTGAATCTTAACCATCAAAAACCTTAAAAACCAATAATTTGTTGTCCAAGCAATTCCCAAACATGGCGACCGCCAACTCCATTGTGGCGACCGCCAATAGAATCTTGTAGAACCTTTTCCAACATGGCGGCGGCCAACATGCATTGCTGCGGCCGCCAACTTCAAATGGCCTAACGTGTCTAAAAATGTGTCAACATCTCATTGGTTGAAAAACTCGATAAATACCGTACATCTGGTACGTTTTTAAGGATAGAAAATTAGAGAGGGGTTTAGTGAGAGAAATTCTGCCGAGACGCCGAGTAGCCGAATAATTTCGAGCCTCGACGCCGAAACCCTATCGAAATACCGTAAGCCGAGTCTCCGAAATCTTACAGCTCTAGCTTGAATCACTACCCGAGGATTGGAGCATCGGAGCACATTCCCCCAATTTGAGGATTCCGTAATAATCCAGGTATTCCGTTTGGATCCCCAATCCTTCTAACTCCATCTTATCTCTTTTGGAGTGATCGGATTAATTTCCATGTATTTGTTTCAATAATATTCTTGTTTTGCTTATTAGTTATTATATTTATGTTTAAATTCATGCTTTAGCTTATGTAGTTTACTTATTTTGTTAATTTACTTGCTTGCATTTTAAGCTTATTACAAATTGTTAAATCATTAAATAATGCTAATATTTTTAACAATTACAATTTATTAATATTGTTAATTGTTATAATCCAATGCACTTACGTAAAAATGGTTGCAATAATCAATATTATATCCGTTTAAATTCTAATATTTCATTTTTTTTCTTTTTCTTTCCTTTTACATTAATTTAATATTCTAGCATTTAATTTTTTTTTAGTCTAAATTTCATTTCAATAGCATTTTATTTCATTTTCTTGTCCTAATTAGTTTAATACTCTATTTTATTTTCTTCTAGTTTAGTGTTTATTTTCTTCTAACATTATTTTAATTTTACTTTCTTTCTAGCTCTTTATTTATTAATTTTAAATTTCTTTTATAGCGTTTTTTTCTCTTTCCTTTAAGTTTTAATTTTACATTCTATTTAAATACAAACATTTCTTCTTCTTTTTATTTTAATTTAATATTCTTTTGATAACACCAGCCTAAAAGTTCTTGTAATATTAACTTAGATGTTACCAAATGTCATTTGGTCCAATGGTATAGGTGTTTGCCTCCAAATGGGAGGTCTTGAGAGTTCAAGCCTTGTTAGGAGCAAGGTGTGGGTGTAATGGATGTGTGAGTTTAGCCGTTCAAAAAAAAAAAAAAACTTAGATGTTCTTTTAAGTTAATGTTCTTTTAATTTCATTTTCTTTTTCTTTTTCTAACTTTTATTCTCTTCCTTTTATTAGTATAATTTTCCATTATTTTATTTTCTTTTAGTAATATTTTTAATTTTCTTACAAAGTGCCATTTAACATTTTATTTCTTGTAATATTAATATTCTTTTCATGGTATTTTTATTTTATTTTGCTAAAACCAAAAATCACAAAACGCTTTTAAGTTAATTTTTTTCTTTAAGTAATTTATCATTTTCTCTTTTAAAATACTCTATTATTCTTTTCATTTCTTCTGTTTTCTTCTCTTTTATTCTCTTTTTAAATGTAAAATGTTAATAGCTAAATTTTTATAACTTGTCTTTTATAATATTTTTTTTTCCCTTCTATTAACAACAAAAAGTACAAAAAACATAAAGATATCTTCTCTTATTCTTCTAATTTTTATCTTTTATGTAAATAATTAAAATTTCTTCTTAATAGAATTTTCTACCCTTGTCAAATCTTTTTCTTTTCTTTTAAATCTTTAAATTTTCTTTTGTTACAAAACTCTTATTTTAAATTTCTTTGATAAATAGACTTTCTTTCAATATAGCATTCTTCTCTTTTATGCATTGCCTATTTTACATTTTCTATTTCTTTATTGATTCATCATGTTAATGTTAACCTAGTTAATTTTGATAATATGCAAGTTTTAGTTTCTTTATTTAGGAAGCATGTTTAGGATAGTTTGATTTTTTCTTTTGTAGCAAATCTATGTTTAAGTAGCTTTGCCAATTTCTAGCATATTCCTTTAATCAAATCATACTAGTTTAGGTTGTTTCAATATTATTGCATATGGGTATATGTTTCATGTATCATTTAGACAGAAATTGCATGCCATAGGACTTAGGATTTTTCTTTTGACACCTATTTATTTTGGTGTGTTATGTACATATTTTATGCATTTTTTATATTTAATTTTGAATGTTCTCTCTTCACCCCAATTTTCTTTATTTGCATGCATTTGAAAAATTCTATTAAAGAACCAATGGTGATAGTAGAGGCCAACTTTATGGTTGGTTGAACGGGGTGTCTAACACCTTTCCCGATTTGTACCTTAGCCCCCCGAATCCTCTTTCTCTGGTTAACATTTTAAAGATCAGTAGCCAATTTTGTTTTTCTTAGTTTTTCTCAAAAACTAAGTGGCGAATCTATGTTCAACAAAAGGGGATTTTAAAATTTAATTTTCAAGGTGTTAAAAGATTTTTCTAAACATTTTTTGAATTCCTTATTTTTGAACATTTTTCAAAATGACCCCCAAATCCCAAAGCCACATGCGTTTGACGCAGAAAGGAGTCGCGTTTGTGTGGAGCGAGTCCTGTGAGTCAGCTTTCCAACAACTGAAGAGGAGATTGACCAGTGCGCTAGTGTTGATTATTCTCGAGTGAGATTTGGGTTACACCGTGTACTGCGATGCATCACATGAGGGTTTAAGTTGCATTTTGATGCAGGAAGGCAAGGTTGTGGCTTATGGATCCCGACAGTTGAAGACGGACGATAGGAACTACTCGACACATGATCTGGAGTTGGCAGCCGTGATCTTTGCCTTGAAGACATGGCATCACTATCTTTACGGTGAGCGTTTTGAGGTCTTCTCTGATCACAAGAGTCTAAAGTACTTGTTTTCGCAGAAGGACTTGAATCTTCACCAACGAAGATGGATGGAGTTGTTGGAGGACTACGACTTTGATTTGCAGTACCATCTGGGTAGGGCAAATGTCGTAGCTGATGCGCTTAATAGAAGATCTTATAGCTCGTTAGCTTCTGTGACTATACGAGAGTGGGACATGCTTGGAGACATTGGGAAGTTTGATTTGTGTCTTAGGAAGGCAAGGGGAGGTGCAACTTTATATTCAGTAGCTTCACAGCCTGCATTGGTTGCACGCGTGTTAGAGGCTCAGAGGACTGATCAGGAGGCTCAAATGATACGGGACCGCATTGCTAGTGGGAAGGACACAGCAGGATGGATGGTGGGTTCAGATCAGAGTTTGAGGCTGACAGGGCAACTATTTGTACCAGAGTCGTGTCGTGTTGAGGTGCTACATGAGTTTCATCACTCACGTCTTGTAGTGCATCTGGGAGGCACGAAGATGTATCTTGACTTGCGTCATCAGTTCTGGTGGACGGGAATGAAGAGAGATGTGATCCGGTTTGTTTCTCGATGCCTTACTTGTCAACAAGTAAAGGTGGAACACTAGAGACCAGCAGGCTTGTTGCAGCCGTTGCCTATATCTAAGTGGAAGTGGGAGAATATCACGATAGATTTTGTATTAGGAGTTCCTCGATCGCCGGCGGGACATGATGCTATTTGGGTTGTGATTGATAGGTTAATGAAGTCTACGCACTTTCTCTCTATTCGAGTGAGAGATCCAGTAGACAGATTGAGCAGATTGTACATCCGAGAGATAATCCGATTACATAGAGTACCTGTGACTATTATTTCTGATCGAGACCTGCACTTTACATCGCGCTTTTGGCAGAGTCTCCAAGTAGCTTTGGGGACGAGCTTGACTTTTAGTACAGCTTTTCATCCTCAGACCGACAGTCAGTCTAGGAGGACCATCCAGATTTTGGAGGACATGTTGAGAGCTTGTGTGCTTGATTTTTGGGGTTCTTGGGAGGATCATCTATCGTTGGCAGAGTTTGCATACAACAACAGTTACCAGTCCAGTATTGGAATGGCACCGTATGAGGCTCTGTATGATAGACCGTGTAGGTTGCCTATTTGTTGGACATAGGTGGGCGAGACCAGTGTTTTGGGACCCGACTTAGTATGGGAGACGACAGAGCAGATCGCCGTGATTTGTCAGTGTCTAGTGACGGCTCAAAGCTGCCAGAAGAGTTATGCGGATCAGAGGAGGAGACCTTTGGAGTTTACAGTGGGAGATCATGTGTTTCTAAAGGTCTCGCCACATAGAAGGTTGATGAGATTTGGTCGTCGCGGGAAGCTATCACCACGTTTTATTGGACCCTTCGAGATCCTGGAGAGGATTGGGGTGGTAGCATACCGTTTGTCCTTGCAACCTCAGTTAGCATCTGTGGACAACGTCTTTCACGTTTTGATGCTTCGGAGATATGAGCCTGATCCTTCACATGTGTTAGATTAGGCTGAGTTGCGGGTTGATGAGGATGCCACGTATGAGGAACGCCCGATGAGAATTCTAGATACAAAGAAGCAAGTGTTGCGGGGGAGAACGATTGCGTATGTCAAAGTTCAGTGGCTTCATCATGGGGTTGAGGAAGCGACTTGGGAGCTTGAGTCTGGGATGCGTGCTAGATACCCAGACCTGTTTACCTCGTGACCTTGTAGAGAATTTCGGGGGTAAAATTCTCTAAGGAGGGAGAGTTGTGAGACTCTATACCATTTTATTTTGATATATATAAAGGATGACGTGTTTACCTTCATGTTATATATCATCGATGCATGGTTTATGTTTTGGAGTTGTAGAACATCATGTATAGATGTGTTTTACGCCTTCTCGGACCTTGTTTACGCTTGTTTGGTTGGCCTTAGAATAGAAATCCCGAGACCAAAAACAGTAGGTTGAGACCCTTGAGTTCGGTCGACTGGAGGGCTTGGCCCATTCGACTGAACCAGGAGGTTCGGTCGACTGAACTATGGCGGTTTACGTTTTTTGAGGAGCTTCAGTCGACTGAAGTGGCCTCTTCAGTCGATTTAACTGCCTTTTTTTGAGCTTATAAGTATTTCAGCCCTTGGAATGTTTGGAGAAAGCTTATTTCTTCCATTCTCTCTGCCTTCTCTCTACATATTTGACCTGCCCGAGCCTAGTTTTTGACGATCAGCTTGTGGATCCTTGCTATTCACGCTGCTAGCTTCGTGTTCGGCCGATCAGATTCCTGTTCTAACGTGGTTCAAATTTTGAGTCTTTGAGTTTCGACTCACCAAGGTAGGATTCTAGACCCTACTGCTGTATTAGAGTGTTATATGTAATTGTATGTTTTTTCATCGGTAGAAAATGCATGAAATGTCATATTTATGTTTAAACCTTAGTTTTTCGAGTAAAAAGTATGTTTTTCACTTTTCTTGGTTTATTACATCGTATGACATGTGGTTTTATAATTTTCAAAGTGTGTTCTTGAAAACGGTAGAAAATGATGGTTTTTGACAGAAATTTCAACACTCGGTGTTTTGGAGGTTTGGAGCTCGCCTTTGGGGTTGAGTCTCAATTTTTGAAACGTTTTGTTTGAAACGGGAAAAAATATTTTGAAAATATTTTGTTGATCTCCATGTTGATCTATATGCATGTATAATGTATATTTGCGAAAAGGCTTTGTAGTTGATGCTATAGTTCGATTTTTAGAAGATTATCTAGATGTACCGGAATGACGGGTATTTGGCACGAGTTGCCCTCGGTGAAAGTCTGGAAACGTGCATAGTGTAGGTACTTTTGTTATCCTTCGGGGTAGTTCTCGTAAAGAAGGTCGGTTTGGGTGCTCTTTTACCTCGGGTTATCGCCCGTAAAGTTAGTTTTTACGTCGTGGTTCTTTGTATAGAACTTGTCATTACCTAGCAGGTCATGAGTGATGCTGGAAATAGGTAATGGGCAGGAGTCTATAGTTGTTACCTCTATCCCCTTGTGATGGAGTTGGTACATAGGATCTTATTCTTCTTTTTCCACGATGGTGCATTCCGTGAGGGAACAATGTTTTTGGTTACTATTTCTCCTTCAACTGTAAAATGTGTTTTGCATTGTATAAATGCTTGGTTGTGAAGGGAAAATTGTTTTGGAGGTTTGTGGGAAACTTAGGGTTTTATGACGTAAAACCTTTTGGGTTTGTGGTTGAGTACGCTCCCACTATTTATGATTGCATATTTCCTGCTTTACAGCTTTACTGTCTGTTTCTATTGGCTTCGGCTCACGGGTGGAATTTTCTGTACAAAACATTTTTCAAGTGATGATGATATGGATGAGGTGTAGCTTTGGTGGTGCCCGCAGTGGCGAAAGACTTTTATAGTTTTCCTTTTGGGTATTCCTGTTCTTGAAGGCAGTTGTTGTACGCCATAAGACGATATACTGTATGCATGTTGGAACTGTATGTTTTTCTTTATGAGAGATGTACCTTTTTGGGTTTTTCCTTTATTTCAACAGATGGCTTTGATGATATAAAACTGTATTTTATTAAAACCGCTGTTTTCTGGATTTTCATGTGACCCCGAGTTTTGGGGCGTGACATCTTCTTTCTACACTTAGGTATGTTTTTTTTGGGACCAGATGACACTCTGCCTGTTATCATCTCATTTAATTTATGTAAGGATCAAGAGATTCAACTTGTATGAGTGATTAGAGAGAACAAGTGTGCCATAGAATGGTACGTGTCGGATTTGAAAGTCATTGATCCCACTATTTGCATGCATCATTTCTGTTGTGAAGAGAATGGTAAACCTTCTCGTGAGGTAAACCTTCTCGCGAGATGCAATTGAGGCTTAATCTGAACATAAAAGAAGTTGTCATGAAAGAGGTACTAAAGATTATAGATACAGGTAACATCTACCTCATCTCAAATAATAAACGTGTGAGTTATACTCAAGTGGTGCCTAAGAAATCTAGGCTCACTATCGTTAGAAATGAGGAAGTAGAATTGATTCCCATACGTACAACCATTGGTTGACATATTTGCATAGATTATCGAAAACTAAATTCCATGATTAGGAAAAACCATATTTCATTAACTTTCATAGATAATCCTAGAAATTTTGGCGGGCCAAAAGTTTTATTATTTTCTGGATGGTTATTTGGGATATAATCAAATGCTTGTCCACCCTAATGACCAAGAAAAAACCATTTTCACTTGTTCTTCTGGCACATTTGCATATCGATGTATTCCATTTGGGTTATGCAATGCACCAACGACCTTTCAAATATGTATGACGTCTATATTCTCAGACAAAGTGGAGAAATTTCTTGAGATTTTTATGGATAACTTTTCGGTGTTTGGGACCTCTTTCGATGATTATCTAAGAAATCTTGCAAAGATGCATTGACGTTGAAGAGAGACAAATCTAGTTTTGAGTTAAGAGAACAATCATTTTATGATTTAAGGGGGAATAGTTTTGGGCTACATCGTGTCTAAGAGGGGAATAGAAGTTGACAAGGTTAAAGTTGATCTCACCTCTAGAATTCCACCTCCCACATATGTTAGACAAGTTAGATTTTTTCTTAGTTATGCTGAATTTTACTAAAAATTCATCAAAGATTTCAGCAAAATCTCTTAGCCATTTGTGCAACTTCCTTGCTAAGGATGTTCTTTTGTCTTTAACGAAACATGTATGCAATCTTTTAAAAAGCTTCGTGAACCATTGTCATCTGTTCCTATCATGTAATCACTTGATTGGTCCTTCCATTTGAAATTATATGTGATGCATCTAATTAAGCAATCGATGTAGTTCTGGGGTAACGACTACATAAGATCCCTTATGCAATCTGTTATGCTATTTTCATTAGACAAGTTTTGGTTATATCTTCTGGGATCCAAGGTAATTGTATTTATTGACCATGCTACTTTGCAATATTTGCTTTCTAAGAAAGATACGAAACCTAGATTGATCAGATAGATTTTTTTCTACAAGAATTTGACTTTGAGATACGAAACAAGAAATGTTCTGAAAATTTAGTAGCGGAACATCAATGTAGAATTCTGGTTGAGACTTCTAATACCTCTCTATCCGTGAGAGACTTGTTTCTAGATGAATAATTTTTTGAGGTATCATACTCTAGTCCTCTCTGGTTTGTAAACATTGTGAACTATCTTGCAGTATGAAAAACTCTATTTAATCGGTCGAACCAAGACAATGGTTGATTCTTCTTGCAAGTTAAGTTCTACTTTTGGGATGATCCAAAATTATTCAAATAATGTTCTCATCAAGTGATAAGGAAATGTATCCTCGAGAGTGAGGTTTAGAGTATTCTCACATTTTGTTACACTCTTGAATATAGTAGTCATTTTAATGGAAAGAAAACTATTTCAAAAATCTTACAAAATGGTTTTTTAAGATGCTCATGAATTTTGTTGAGCCTGCTTATGGTGCTAACAAACTGAAAATATATCACGCTGAGGCATGATACCACTTGCTCAAATTCTTATCGTGTACATTTTCAATGTTTGGGGTATTGATTTCATGGGTCCATTCTCATCCTCAATCGAATTTGAGTATATCTTTATAGCAGTAGATTATGTCTGCAAATAGGTAAAAACAAAAGCCACCCAAACAAATGATCATAAAGTTGTGGTCTAGTTTTTTGAAAGCAACGTCTTTAGTCTATTTGGTTCCTGTGAGCTATGATTAGTGATGGTGTTACCCATTTTACAAACCGACATTTTAAGGTACTAGTTCAAAAATATTCAATCACTAATAAAGTGGCCATACCTTATCATCTACAAACTAATGGCCATGTAGAAGTATCAAATAGAGAGATTAAGAGTATGTTGGAAAAAACAATGAGACCTAATGGCAATGATTAACCTCATAGGTTGGATCATGCTCTGTTGGGCCTATCTCATTGCTTGTAGAACTCCAATTGGCATATCTTCTTATCAGTTATTTTAGTCTAGGTAACCCAAGAGGGGGGTGAATTGGATCTAAAAATAATAATAACTATTTTAAAAATCTTTTAATATCTCAAACAAATATAGAAAATATAACAAGAATTAAAACAATGAGAATATTAAAGAGGTAAGGAAGAGAGAAATAGAACCCGACACCAAGATTTATAGTGGTTCGGCTTTTTTCAAGCCTACGTCCACTCCTCAAGACTTCCCTTGAGAATATCCACTATGATACGAATGTTTACGAGCACATTCAAAAGTCTTGCAACAGTCTCAAGATAATCTTACGAAAACAACCCCTATTTTCTTCTAATCACTCTTGAGCTCTTCTTTGAAGAGTATCACTCACTCACTCAAATGATCAAGGGTGACTCACTCTTAAATACAATAGATAAAGTATTTAATGAGATACTCACTCACTTTCTTTACAAATGATTAGTAATAAATGAGAAGTAAAGAGATGAGAGATTAAGAGCAGGAGTTAATGAGCAATAAATGAAAGCTTGAGAGTTTGATCTTTGATTCAAGCAATAAAACAGTAGGATTAAAGCTCTTGTTGTTTAAATGTCTGAGAAGTAACTTCTTATATAGCCTCTTGATGATTCATGACTGTTGTAGGTATGTAGAAGTATTAAATGCAAAAATCCAACCGTTGAACCCGGCGCCAGGTTTGAAATTCCATCGCAGGTGTCGACTCAATTCTATTTTGGGTCGACACATTTCTTTGTTGGTGTCGACACGAATTTCTGCATTTCTTATCCACACAACGGTGTCGACTCAAAGTCATTTGGTGTCGACTCGTTTAATACTTCAGTTTTCTAAGAGAACTTCTTGGTGTCGACACATATTGAATTTTCTGTCGACACATGTTGCATTTTTTATCGACTCAAAAATTTGTAAGAAGTCACGGTTGTTTGTTTTGTGTCGACTCGTCTTTGCTTTGGTGTCGACTCAAAATTTCCGAATGGCTTTAATGAGTCCCGAAGAGTCTTTTGGTGTCAACTCAAATTTCTATTTGTGTCGACTCATTTTGTTGCAGAAGATCTCAATGCTTTTGTGTCGACTCGAAAGAATTTTTTGTGTCGACTCATCTGGAGTACCTAAAAACATCTTAGACAAACATGTTAAGGTGTCGACTCAATTGGTCAAAGGTGTCGACACACTTGAGAACATCAAGCATTTTTTGCCTTAAGGTGTCGACTCAAATATCAATTAGGGTTGTCACAAAATATTATTTTTCAAGAATACTTAAGTGTCAATTCATTTGATAAAAGAGTAAGCTCAAATGGCTCAAGGTGTCAACTCATTTGTCATTTTATGTCAACACTACCTTTTTGAAAATATTAAATAATATCTTTTAAAATCAATTTTACTTAGAAAATGAATTATATAAAATCATCAAAATCTAATTAATTAAGAAAGCTTTTGGGCTAACAATCTCCTACTTTTTGATGATTACAACATTTTAAAAAAATATTTAAAAAGATTTTGAACAAAGGTTCTCTACTTGTCACTATGTGTTAAGCAAGATTAAACAAACGCAATGACTATGCATTCAACAACAGTGTAATACACATGTTTAAAATGATTTGCAAATTAATTCAGAAGCATTCTGAATTCATTAAAATATGTGCATGGCTCAACACTTAACATGCATATATGTGCAAAGTGTTTCTCAAGTACCAAACATTAAACATAATATATAGAACATGTTGTCAATATTTGATATCAAAAAGAATTTTAAAACCATCATTCAACAAAGTTTATACAACCATTGAGTAAGATAAACCATATATCAACAAATAGAATACCATTTATCTATAAGAATTTTAAACATGAAACATTCATTAGAATCAACAATTGCATATAGTTTCAAGAGTTAATATTCATTCATCCATAAAAGATAACTAATCAATAGTTACGAGAATACCCAAACATTCACAATCACAAAAAATGTATGTTCCAAACATTCACAACCACCACAAAAGAAATGTATGTTATAAGATTACATCTTCTCCTTCAAAAACTTTAAACTTGTTTGTTTTTCTTCTCCCCTTCCTTCTTCCTTCACCATTTTCTCTCCTTTTGTAATCAGCAAAAAAAATTCACAGATCATCAAATTGCTTCTTCTTTAGCTTCTTGTCCTTGGTCACTTTTTGACACTCAGAGGCACGTTCCTTGGAGGCTTGGTCTCGCTCATTTGCCTTTTCTTATTTTTCAAGGGCTGCAAAGGAGGCTGCCAGAGCTAAGTTCGCCTCTCGCCGCAAATGAGCTGTCTTCTCTTCTTTGCCCTCTTTAGGCTTGAACTGCTTAGCCCATGCGCCTTGAAGCTATTTCAGATGCCCTTCGACTTTTCTTGAGTTGTTCTAAACTGCAGTAACGACTCCGTTGTCGTATTCCTTCCTAATTTGCTGAAGGATTGCATTGTTGCAATTTACAATGGAAACAATGCTGTTATTCAATGTTTTGCATAATGCTCCCCCAACATCAATGGCATTTTCAACGTCTCGTCGTAGACCTTGGTTGGTTTTATCAAGGTGTTTGATTTTGTTAGAGAGGGAAGAGATGGTGCTATGAAGATCAAATAGGTCTTGGTCGACCTTGGTTTGGAAGTTTGTCATGGAGGAAGATAAATCATTGACTAAGGAGACAAGTTTAGATAGATCAACAGCAGGAGGACCAGCAAATGGAACATATGTAGCATCAACATGAGAAGGATGATGAGGAACATGAGAGGGAGCAGAAGAGGGTCCAAGAGTGTCAGCCCTGGTGGATAGAGGAATGGGAGATCCAAAATCAATTAGAATAAGAGAAAAGTCATGAGAAGTAGGAGGATTTCTGGTGACAGAGGGGGTACCACGACGGGTAGTCAATACACCATTAACTTTAGAAATTTGCATGTACTTGAGAGTGGATGCCCCATAAAGGTCATGTTTAGAAAAGGGAACAACCTTTTTCGTCGGAAGATCAACACCGAAGTGTCAAAAAACTTTGGTTAAAAACATGGCATGGGGGAGAGAGGAGTTTGACTTTTCATGTGATTGAAGCATGTCAGAAATGAAAGGAAAACAAAGATCCAGATTTTTCTTTTCAATAATGCACCACATGAATGTTGGAGGCAAAACTGTCAAGATCATTGTTTTTGTAAACGATTTTTGATAAAAAATTAATTGGATGAGTAAACGCCAAAACGGGCTCCAAATAAAACTTTTAACGTCAAACGATCAAAATTAAAACACGTGAAACCAAAATTAATTTAGAAGAATACCTTTTACGATCAAATCTTCAACTACGTTTTTTATTTCGAGTTCAAGCTCCCGTCAGACCTTTTACTGTATTCCCTTATGCGATTTTCGAATATAGTGTGAGTTATAATCTATCGAGAACTGGTACCGACAGAACCTGGACAGCTTTTGTCTTGAAGATAAGTTATAAATTTGGCTCAGCCTACCTACATATTTATAGGGTTACAATAGGGACCTGTGGAGCAATTATGAGTCAGACTTCTAGTGGAACACATATACATATTCAGCAGTACCTGCAATTAAGCAAACCTCATAGTAGTATCTGTAATTATGAAAATCTTACAATGGTTTCTGTAATTTTCATAAAATACTAAATTATAGTTCACACCACTAAAGAATTATAATTATACTCTGACCCACAATCTCAAAACCATCTTGCATTAAGCTCCTGTTATTAAATGCTTAACATTTCTCTTCACGTTAAGATTCACGATACCCGTCAATTAAATTTAATTAATGACAATTTAATTTAATCGGCACCTTTGAAATTTCTTAATTTATTTTGCTGAACTTATTTGACCGCCGAATAATCAAATTGACCTGCAGGATTTGGTCCGGCCAAAACTTATAAGCGTCTTTAAGGGGGTATCGTCATTCTCGATCATTCGAGACGTGAATTCCGTTAATAATTAATATTCACCATATAAATAATATTGCTATCCAACCCATCGGGATTATAAACTCTTATAAGATTGCACTCTCTAATGAATCAAAACAACGAATATTAAATATATGCAAATTAATAATTATTTCAAGATTAAGAGCATAAGTACTCTTATAATAACCTTGTGGTGTGAATTAATTTATATAGTCGGTATAAAATTAACTACCTCAATGTGTCTCGTTTAATATATACAAATTGTACTAACACAGAGAGTCAGAATAATAGACGACGTTATTATCTGTTTTCCGTAACTAAGATAGGCTTACTAAAATTCTGTGCTACAGTCATACCGATAGTATGTCCATTTCTATCTAAACTGTGAACAAAAATTTATATTCTGTAAGAACTTAAAATTTAATTTTCTGTGTGCAAACCGTACTCTACATACCAGATTAAATACTGTATAGAATAAAGTACATCCATGCATAATATTAGAATAAATGATATTACATATGTTGCTCATTAAGATTCTTATAAAATAAAAAAAATTAATTTTATTAAAATAAAATTAAATACTAAAAACATAATTTTCAGTATACCAACCCTAACAATCTTCCACTTATACTTAAAACTATGCTGCCATACATCTGACTCCCATACCCTCTACATGACTATCAAAAATCTTAGCAGGTAAACCCTTTGTAAAAGGATCTGCAAGGTTATCTCTTGATGCAATTTTGGTCATAATAACATCACCTCTCTGTACAATTTTTGATATTAGGTGATACTTTCGCTTAATGTGCTTTTCTTTCTTGTGGACTCTTGGCTCCGATTTGTAACCGCTCCGCTATTGTCACAATAAAGTGTAATAGCTGACTGAACTGAAGGTACCACCTCTAGATCCAACAGGAAGTTCTTGAGCCAAACGACCTCCTTGGCTGCTTCAAAGCTGCCACGTACTCGGCCTCCATGGTGGAATCAGCAATGCATGACTGCTTGATACTCCTCCAACTTATAGCTCCACCTCTTAAGGTAAACACATATCCTGAGGTAGATTTACAGGAATCCTTGTGAGATGAAAATTTTGAGTTTGTCTACCTCAAAGGTACTAGACTGTCTGCCTAGTAAACCAACATATAATCCTTAGTCTTTTTCAGGTACTTGATTATATTCTTTACTGCAGTCCAATACTCCTGCCCTGTGTTAGACTGATATTTGCTAACCATGCCAATGACAAAGAAGATATCAGGTCTAGTGCAAAGCATAGCATACATGAGACTTTCCACTGTCGAAGCAAAAGGAATCACTTTCATCTTCTTTATCTCATCAGGTGTCTTGGGACATTGATCTTTAGATAGAGTGATTCCATGTCTGAAAGGGATAAAACTCTTTCTTAGAATCTTACATGCTAAAACGAGCAAGGGTATCATCGATATACTTTGATTGTGATAAGCCCAACATCCTTTGTTTTCGATCTCACACAAGCTCGATCTCAAGGATGTGACTGGCATCTTCCAAGTCCTTCATATTGAACTGCCTAGATAACCATACTTTAACCATAGATAATGCTACCACATCGTTTTAGATGAGCAAGATATCGTGTACATAAAATACTAGGAAGATCACTATGCTTCTATCATGCTTTTTGTACGCACAGGACTCATCCAGACTCTGATAAAAACTATAAGACTTTATGGCTTGATCAAACTGAGTGTTTGAAGACTTCGATGCCTGATTAAGTCTATAAATAGATCTCTTAAGTTTACATAACATGTGTTCTTAGCCCTTTGCAATTAATCCGTCTAGTTATATCATATAGATACACTCGTCAAGACTTCCGTTAAGGAAAGCTATCTTGACATCCATTTGCCAAATTTCATAATCGAAATGAGCAGTAATGGATAAAAGAATTCAGATAGACTTAAGTATGGCCACCGGTAAAAAAGTTTTCTCATAATTGATTCATTCTTTTTGAGTGAACCCTTTTGCAACAAGCCTAACTTTGAAGGTTTCAACTTTCCTATCTGCTCCTCTCTTCCACTTGTAGATCTACTTGCATCTAATGGATTTTATCCATTTGGGTGGTTCTACAAGTTTTTAGACCTGATTGAAATATATAGATTCTATTTCTAAATTCATAACCCTTTGTCAAAGATCTACATCTTTGTCCTAAAGTGCTTCATTATAGTTACATGGTTTAGTATCTAGCTCTACCAGGATCCTGACAAAAGACTCTCCCAAGAATATATATCGATCAGGTTGATGAACAACCCTCCCACTATAACGATACATTACTTGTGTTTGTGTACTAGCAGTAACACGTTGTGCAGAAATGAACCTTATGCATCAATACCCTATTTTTGATTTGCACTTGTCCCGATAATCCTCCCACTATGACAAGGCAATGAGATATCAGTGACTTATGGTTCCCCTTCTATTCTACTAGGATTTTCTCGTAGTTCTTTCAAAACAATATTATTTTTGAGCTTGTGATCCATAATATAATTCTCTCTCAAGAATCGGGCATTTGTGCTAACAATGACCTTCTGATCTTTAGGATTATAAAATAAACTACCCTTCATTCCCTTGGAATACCCTACAAAGAAACAGACTTCTATTCTCGGTTCTGACTTACTCGCGTTCCCTTTCAGCACACGTGTTAGACACCCCCAAATTCTAATGTGTTTTAGATTAGGCTTACGTCTGGTTTACAATTTTATGGGAGTAGAAGGTACTGATTTAGAAGGTACCAAGTTGAGAATATAAGCCGATGTCTGTAAAGCAAGTCCCCAAAACGAATCGGGTAATCCTGAATAATTCATCATGGACCTTACCATCTCTATAAGAGTTATATTCCTTCTTTCTGTTACACCATTTTGCTGCGGAATGTTAGGTGTAGTCAATTGGGATATAATCCCTTCTGGTGAAAGGTAATTTTTAAACTCTCCAAATAGGTAATTCCCACCATGGTCGGATTATAGTGATTTAATACTTTTACCTAGATACTTTTGCCTCCGCCTTGAATTCTTTGAATTTCTCAAAAAATTCAGACTTACGGTGCCTCAGGTAACTCCATACCTTGAGTAGGCATCAATGAAACTGACAAAGTACTCAAAATCACTTCTAACCCAGATTGCCATAGGACCACACACATCAGAATGAATCAGTTCTAACGGTTTTTTAGCTCTACAGCTTTTGATCGAAAAGGGCCTCTTAGTCATCTTACCATTTGAGTAAGATTCATAGATTAAAAGTGCCTCCACTTCCAATGAACTCAAAGGTCCATCATTAAAGAAGAAAATTTTCTCTTATATGGTAAATTAGATATATTATTTATTTCAATTGGTTGCAGTGTAGGAGAGATTGGAGTAATAATATAAAGATCATCCACCAATGTACCAGAACAGATAATCCGTTTATTATCCTTAACAACTACAGAGTTATTAAAATAAACCAAATATTCGTCTTTAACCGGTTAGGAATGTATACTGAAAAACCATATTTTTTAGATTTTTTATTCTTGATCCCTGGCGTATTAATGAGAAACATTTGAGATGTTTTTGTATTCGTGGTTTTATATTTATATTTGTGATGAATGAATGCATAGTCCGTATATTCTGTCCAGTATTTGATTCGGTGCATGCTGCACGGAAGATCGGGTCATAGGTTCTGACAGATTATACAGGTA
>JAULJZ010178566.1:0-22913 GCA_032270985.1 Heliamphora pulchella
TCCCTCACACGAATGGGGAGAAAGTGTGCAGACTTCGTCAACCTATCAACCACAACCCAAACAGCATCATGTCCCTTTAGCGATCGAGGAAGTCCTGAGATAAATTCCGTCGTGACATTCTCCCACTTCCACTCAGATATAGGCAACGGCAGTAACAATCCTGTAGGCCTCTGATGTTCCACCTTTACTTGCTGACAAGTAAGGCACCGAGAAATGAACCGAACCACATCCCTCTTCATTCTTGTCCACCAGAACTGACGGCGCAAATCGTGATACATCTTCGTGCCTCCGGGGTGCACTGCAAGACGTGAGTGATGAAAATCATGTAACACCTCAGCACGGCACGACTTTGGCACAAACAATCTTCCCGTCAATCTCAATCTCTGATATGAACTCACTACCCATCCTGCTGTGTCCTTCCCACTGGCAATGTGGTCCCATATCATCTGAGCCTCCTGATCGGTTCGCTGGGCTTCTAACACACATGCAACAATGCAGGCTGTGAAGCTACTGAATATAAGGTTGCACCTCTCTCTGTCTCCCCGAGACATAAATTAAACTCCCCAACATCTCCAAGCATGTCCCATTCTCGTATAGCCATAGAAGCTAACGAATCATGAGATCTCCTATTGAGTGCGTCGGCTACAACATTTGCCTTTCCCGGGTGGTACTGCAAGTCGAAGTCATAGTCCTCCAGCAACTCCATCCATCGTTGTTGGCGAAGATTCAAGTTCTTTTGCGAAAACAAGTATTTTAAGTTCTTGTGATCAGAGAAGACCTCGAAATGCTCACCATACAGATACTGCCGCCATATTTTCAAGGCGAAGACCACAGCTTCTAACTCCAGATCGTGTTTAGGGTAGTTCTTCTCATGTGTCTTCAATTGTCGCGAGCCGTAGGCCACAACCTTACCTCCGTGCATCAATACACAGCCCAAACCATCGTGCGACGCATCGCAATACACTGTATAACCCAGACCTCGCTCTGAGATGATCAACATAGGTGCACTGGTAAATCTCCTCTTCAACTCCTGGAAAGCTGACTCACGGGACTCACTCCACACAAAACTAACTTCCTTCCGCGTAAGACGCGTCATAGGTGCTTCCAACCTAGAAAAGTCCTTCACAAAATGCCGATAATAACCTGCCAAACCCAAAAAACTGCGGATCTCAAAGACGTTCCTCAATCGCTGCCAATCCATCACAGCATCAGTCTTCTACGAGTCCACTGATACCCTATCCTTCGACACCACGTGTCCAAGGAATCTAACCTCTGACATCTAGAACTCACACTTCTCGAACTTCGCATACAAGCGATGCTCTCTCAGAAGCTGTAGAATAACATGTAGATGCTCCTCAAGCATTTCCTTCGTGGGTGAATAGATCAGAATGTCATCCATGAACACGACCACAAAACTGTCCAGATAAGGGTGGAAGATACGGTTCATCAAACCCATAAATGTCGCAAGGGCGTTCGTCAAACCGAACGGCATGACCAGAAACTCATAGTGTTCATAACGAGTCTGAAAGGCGGTCTTCGCTATGTCCTCGCCCCGAATCCTCAGCTGGTGATACCCCGATCTCAAGTCAATCTTTGAGAAGTAGCATGAACCCTTCAACTAATCAAACAACTCGTCAATCCTCGGCATAGGATACTTGTTCTTTATCATTACCTGATTCAGCTTCCGATAGTCTATGCACAGTCTCAACGACCCATCCTTCTTCTTCGTAAAAAGCACTGGAGCTCCCCACTGTGACGTACTCGGCCGTATAAACCCTTTGTCAAGCAACTCCTGTAGCTGCACCTTGAGTTCTCGTAACTCAGCTGGTGCAAAACGGTAAGATGGCATAAAAATGGGAGCAGCTCCCAGAACAAGATCAATGGAGAACTCCACATCACGGCTCGGTGGCAACTCAAACAGATCGTTTGGAAAGACATCTGGATAGTCACACACTACAGAGGGTAGCTCCCCTCGAACCTCACCCAGTACATCCAACCTGAGAGCAGAAAAGAGAAAACCCAAGTTCCCTCGAACCCGAGTGACGCCGGGCATAGACACCAAGCCCTCATCTTAATCACCCACAAAATAAGAGCAATCACCCTTCGGCGTATAGATCGACACTTTTCGTCGCTCACAATCTATAAAGGCACGGTAGGCAGTCAGCTAGTCCATCCCAAGGACGACATCAAACGTGGTCATGTCTAGAATGATAAAATCGAACTCTAAACAACGACCGGTGGACTCCTAACTCATAGGATTTGTAGACTCTACTCAACACCACACTTCCACAAATTAGGGTCTCCACGCTCAATGCACTACCCAACGGGTCTATCACCAATCCCAATGCAGATGCAAAGGCAGAAGATATAAAAGAATGTGATGCTCCTGTGTCGATGAGAACATTGGCCCATGATCTAAAGACTAGAAGAGTACCTCTGATCATGGTTGGAGTAGTTGCAGCATCAGGTCTAATTGGTGCCTTAGAAGCACCAGGATCAACAAGAACACAAGCCCTGGCCTGTGGCAGTCTGGTCTGCCCGCCATAACTCTGAGTCGATGGTTGCCTCACCGACTGCGCTGAAGCACCTCCTTCCGCAAACCTAGACGTCAGAGCCCTAGGCTGCTGCGGAGCCTGTCGCCGCTGTACTGATGAAGCATATGGTGCTCCTGTCACACCCTAGGCATTCCCCTCTCTAGGACAGTGTTTGCAAAAGTGCCCGGACTGACCACACCCAAAACAGATAGGTGGGTCTCTCGCCTATGACTGAACTGGCGCCAAACTTTGAGCCTGACCCTTCTGCGGGCACTCAACTGAATGATGCCCCGGCTATCCACAGTGATAACAGATCAATCCTCTATGCTTTGGCCTTCCTGTTGAAGCCACTGAAGGCGTAGGTACATATGACTACGGCTGAGACGATCTGACAAAACGAGAACAAGGTCCAAACGACCTCTGGTACTTTTTCCTATGCCTCTGGAACTATGTATCCCCATTACCTTACTGGCTCCCACTCTCTCTAACCCTGCGGCTATCAGCTAGGGAGTTCTCTACCTGGATAGCAACTTTCACCAGCTTGATAAACACCTCCACCTCTAGAGTTGCAACTCTATCCTTGATAGTAGGTCGAAGTCCCCTCTCAAACCTCCGAGTGCGCAACTCCTCCGTAGATACCATCTCAGGTGCGAACCGCGATAGATTCGCGAACTTGGCCTCATACTGGACCACAGAAAGGTTCCCCTTAACAAGAGAGAGGAACTCCTCTCGGTAAGTATACCTCAAAGATCTCAGGAAATACTTCTCCATGAAGACTCTCGTGAAAGCAGCCCACGTGTCATCCACAATGGTCTTGACGAACTTCTATCACTCTTTAGCATCTTCCCACCATTGGAACGCCGCCAACTTTATGCGCACAGCATCCTCCTCGATATGCAGAGTATCGAAGACCGTCGTGGTCACTTCCAACCACTCAGTAGCCACCTTGGGGTCTGGCTCCCCAAAAAGGGTCAGAGGATCCAACCGTCGAAACTCCTGCATGGCCACAGAAGCCCTTGGCTCAGGAACCCGCACACTAGCCATGGTAGCTTCAGTCATCGCTCGCATAGTGGCCAACATCTCCTGGATGACATCAGCACCGCCAACATCAGTACCACCCACTCGTTCCTGTGGGGCAGGAATGTTTCCTTCTTCTGGAACCCGAGCATAAGCATAAGCACGCCCTTGGCCACGGCCTCGACCCCATCCCCGCACTCCCTGCTTGGACATAATTCTATAGGAAGCAATATAACATGGTAACCTTTCCAGCACCGTCAATGGCTTCGTCGAGGAGGCCAGAGCAGAGGGAGGTCAGATGTTATCGATGTGGATAGCCAGGGCATCGTGTATCAGATTATCCTCAGCCAAGGCAGTACCCAGATTCAAGATTGAGGCAGTCTCAGACCCATACCAAATCTGTCATAGGGGAGAGGGCCACCTACTTATTTTGGATGTGGTCAGATGGGACATATTCAGAGGAACTGTCCCTAGAGAGAGAGTGCGCCAAGTTCAGTGGGAACACTAGAGGGTTCGTATGTGCAGGAGCGACAGCAGTATCCTGCGGTTCAGACTTCTCGAATGGCAGCTGGCAGTACGTCAGTTCAGTCGGTGCGGCAGCCGACAACGTCGAGTTATGGTGGACAGGGCAGAGCGACATTGCCCCGAGTGTATGCTCTTATAGCTCCTAGTTCTTCGAGGGCACCGATTATGCCAGATGATGCAGATGTGCCTTCAGCAGCAGAGGTACTTTCTGAGTATGCTGACTTTGGGTCAGTTTCTTTGTTGCATCTGTTTGGGAGTTGGTTATAGATTTTCGTGGGTGCTGTGTTGTTGAGGCAGCGATTGGTAAGGATGTGAGGTTGAGGTGAGTTGTAGAGCCCGTGTCTTTGAGATAGTCGGTCGTTGTTTAGGATGCCTAACCTTGTTTGACTATATCCTAGGAATGGTTTGGCTGACCATCTCGTATGCCTGTGTCGATTGTGATCGACGTGGTTGTTTCTTTTGACCTTGAGTTGAATTTCAGGAGCAAAATTCCTTTAAGGGGGTAGAGTTGTGAGACCCTGACCTGTTTTCTTTTTTGGCATTTTTTGACGCGCGTTTAGTATTTTTGTTTTAGCATGTTTAAATGCTTCTTGATGCATGATCGGAGTAAGATGTGCATGCGGGGAAGGTTTCTTGGGCCGTGGGGTGTTGCGACGCAAATTTCCAAAAAATTTTAAAAAAATATATTTTGGAGGCCTATAAATATCTGGAGTTCAATATTTTCAAAAGATATTTTCAAAACTTCTCCAGTAAGTTTTCTTTTTCTCTCTGCCTTCTCTCTAAGTTCTCGGGGGCCCGTGGTTCGATTTTCGATGAACAGGCTGCCGATCCTTGTTATTGGCAGGTGGGCTACGAGTTCATCCAGATAAAATTTTATTCTGATGAAACTCAGTTTTGCACGCGATTCGAGGCAATGAGTTTTTAACTCACCGAGTAGGGATCCTAGACTCTTATGTCTTACAAGGGTGCTACGTGTAATCGTGTGTTTTTTTAATGGTTAGATTGCTGTAGATCTGAGCTTGTTTGAAGTTGGATATTTTTGGTTTAAAAACCATTTTTTGGAGATTTCGATGTATAGAATCGGGTGCTGGGTGTTTCTTTTGAGGTCTTGGTGTTAGGCCTTGGTGTGTGGATGTCCGAAGGTGTTAGATCGGAGTTTGAAGGCTTCGAATCGGGGTTTAGAGGGTAAAACCCGTAGCTCGAAACCTGTTTCCGCTTGAGTTCAGTCGACTGGACCATGGGGTCAGTCGACTAGAGCCTGGGTTCTTGGGTTCAGTCGACTGGACCGTAGGGTCAGTCGACTGGATAGTGTGTTGGGCGTTTTGGGCCTTTTTCCAGTGTGTTTCTCAGTCGACTGGACCTGGGCTGTTTCGTGTGGGTGTTTTGGTGGTTGATTTTCTTGGTTTCCAATTAGTTTTCAATGGTTTTTGGTTGATTGATTATGTGGTTAGTCAATTGAAATACTGCTGAATGCCTTTTGGGGGTTCAGTTGGTCTGGTTGTGGCCTTAGGAGTCGTATCGTGGCTTCGGGGCGTTCGTTTATGTGTCGTCCTCGGAGATGACGGGCATGGTTAGATGTGGGTTATCGGGGCACGGTTGTGTGCGTGCTGGTTATGTGTGGGACATGTGGGTTCGTGGTTCGGTTTTAAGGTGGGTTTTAGTGAGAACCGTTTTGTGGGAGGTTCAGGTGTTGGCCTTCGGGTTAGATGTTAGTTGTCCAGGTGTGTGGACGGGTCCCGGTGTGTGTACGGGTCGTTCGGGTGATGTTTTAACGGGTGGCGTCGTGATGCACTGTTATACATGGTTATGTACATTTATAATTATTTATTTATGTCTGGACTATATAAGTGGATTATATGATTTTGGTATCGTTACATGTACCATGGTTGCATGCTTTAAAACTCAGAAGTTTTTAATAGGCATGGTTATGTGGAATATGAGGAATGGATGCATGAGTTGCAAGTGTTGTATGAGTCGTGTGTGTAGCATGTGACGTGGTTTGTGTAACGTAGTGATAGTACATGGCTTTATGCATTTAAACCCTGGTTTAGTATATATGTTTTGATGCGGTCTTATCCCACGGTATACGATTTTAACCCGTGGTTTCGGCATGTGTAGAGATGTCTGTTAATACGTAGATTTGTATCTGTATTGCCTATGTGGGGTGGATTTTGGTCCCTCAGTGAAAGTCCATAAAGATATACATATGAGGACGGATAATGGTCCTACAGTGAAAGTTCGTGAAGATATCTATTGGCTCTGGTCAACTAGGCCATAGTGAGGGCGGATAATGGTCCTGTGGTGAAAGTCCGTGAAGACATGTGATGAGGGCAGATGATGGTCCTACGGTGAAAGTCCGTGAGGATGAGTGTTGCATGGCTTGCGTGCGTTGTGTGTGTTGCACGAGTTGCGTGTGTTGTGTGTGTTGCACGACTTATGTGCGTTGCATAGACGAGGGCTGTGGTCCTTCGGTGGAAGTCCGAGAAGTTACGTGGATTGCATGAACTACATTGTGGGATGGATAAAATCAATTTTAAATTGTATTTAAGAGTTGTGTGAATCGCGATCTAAAACCCCTTTTTCAACTATTTTCAAGGCTCCTGTGAGTGAGTCAAAAGATGGTTTATATCCTCGTTTTTCCGTTTGTATGTGAAAACTATTTTAAGGCTTGAAAGAGAGTCTAAAACTATACCTTGTTGTCCTAGCATGTTTATCTTATATTGCATGCATTGTCTTATATCTGCTGAGTTTTGGCTCACGATGTGGGATTTGATTTTCTTCAGGTACTAGTCACGCTGGTTGATCTAGAGGTGCTAGAGAGGTGGAAGAGCTGTAGTATTCCTTTTCGTTCTTTCTGTTACATGTATGTTGTAACATGTTTTTCGAGTGTTAGAACCGTGGAAAGTATGCCGTTTGGCGATTATATACAATGCATGTATTGTTTATTTTGAGAGTGTATTCTCGGGTTGGTTGTATGTGGGTGTTTCACGTGACCTGGAGTTTGGGGCATGACAGATTGGTATCAGAGCTCTAGGTTCGAATGCCTAAGAGCCGTGGGAAGAGGTTGCATCATCGTGTGAGGTTGATTGCGTGTGCTTGATTGCATATGTTTAGCTGCTTTGATAACATGAGCGTGCCAACATGTTAGATATGTGAATGATGTGTATATATGAGCATGGGGGTCGAATCTTAGGAGCGATAGTCTTGTCTTTGGGTATTTGGATTAACAAATTTGGGAGCCAAGTTAGAAACACGTTTAGCTGACGTGATTTCTAGTAGGGAATCTAAGTAGGTTATCCAGATTGACGAGTCATTCTTGTTGGTTCTCCTCGATATGTGGGGTTTTGTTTAGCATGAACTTATGTGGCTATGTGTTAGCATGCTTATGTGGTTTATGCTATGCGCTGCATTTCATGTTCTGTCTTTTCCATATAGACACGATGTCTGCAAGACGAGGGCGAGGCCGTGGTTGTGGTGTTGGCCAATGGGGTGTTCCTATCCCTGATGCTGGGGATGCAAATGCTCCCCTAGGGCTGATGAACGCGACCGAGTTGTTGCGTGAGCTGGTTGGTTCTATCCTGCAGTTGGTTAGAGATGAGATCGTTAGAGAGTGAGGGAGTACCTGAGGCGAGGGCTACAGTAGCGATGTGGGAGTTCAGGCGCACGGATCTGCCTTCCTTTGCTGGAGATCCTGATCCTATTGTGGTGACGGAGTGACTGGAGTTGGTGACTCGAATCTTGGACACATTGCTGAATGAGGAGGACGAGTTGCGGGTTTCCTTTGCTACCTTCCAGCTGAGGGGTGCTGCTCACGCGTGGTGAAAATATGCCAGGACCATTGCTGGAGTCACATGGGCAGCCTTTACAGGAGTGTTTCTAGAGAAATAGTTCCCAGCTTCGAAGAGGGATTTCTATAGAAAGGAGTTCTACAGTCTTACCCAGGGGGCCATGAATGTCATGCAATATGAGGCCAAGTTTATGAGCTTATCCCAGTTTGCACCGGAGTTGGTGAGCATAGACAAGCTGCAATCAATAAGGTTTGAGCGGGGCTTAAGGCCGGCGATTAGGGAGCGTGTGGTTACGATGGGACTTCGTGTATTCACAGAGTTGGTGGAGACAGCAGCGAGGGTGGAGAGCACTATGACTGAGATCCGAGCTTCCAGGGAGGCCAGGATACCTTAGGGTGCGACAAAGTTGCAGACATGTGGGCGTTCTAGTAAGAGGCAGAGGTCCTTTGGTCCTAGCTTTCATCCATCTGGACCACAGCACTTCTCTACACTAGCGCCATCAATGGCTTCGTCGGGGAGGCCAGAGAAAAGGAAGGTCAGATGTTATCAATATGGACAGCCAGGGCATCGTGTATATGATTGTCCACAACCGAGGTAGTACCCAGATTCACGATTGAGGCAGTCTCAGAGTCCCATACCGGATCAGTCACAGGGGAGAGAGCCACCTACTTGTTTTGGATGTGGTCAGACAAGACATATTCGGAGGAACTATCCCTAATGAAAGAGTGTGCCGAGTTCAGTGGACACACTAGATGGTTCGTATGTGCAGGAGTAACAGTAGTATCCTGCGGTTCAGACTTATCGAATGGTAGGTGGGAGTACGTTAGTTCAGTCGGTGCGGCAGCCGATAGCGCTGAGTTATGGTGGACAGGGCAGAGCGACAATGCCCCGAGCGTATGCTCTTATAGCTCCTAGTTCTTCGAGGGCGCCGGCTGTGCCAGATGATGCAGATGTGCCTTCAGCGAGCAGAGGTACTTTTTGAGTATGCTAACTTTGGGTCAGTTTCTTTGTTGCATCTGTTTGGGAGTTGTTGATAGATTTCAGTGGGTGTTGTCTTGTTGAGGTAGCGGTTGGTAAGGATGTGAGGTTGGGGTGAGTTGTAGAGCCCATGTCTATGAGATAGTCGGCCGTTGTTTAGGATGCCTGACCTTGTTTGACTATATCCTAGGAATGGTTTGGTTGACCCTCTTGTATGCCTGTGTCGATTGTGATTGACGTGGTTCTTTCTTTTGACCTTGAGTTGAATTTCGGGGGCAAAATTCCTTTATGGGAGGTAGAGTTGTGAGACCCTGACCCATTTTCTTTTTTGGCATTTTTCGACGCCCGTTTAGCATTTTTACTTTAGCATGTTTTAATGCTTTTTGATGCATGATCGGGGTTAGATGTGCATGCGGGGCAGGTTCCTGGGGCAGTGGGGTGTTGCGACGCAAATTTCAAAAAGATTTCAAAAAAAGATATTCTGGAGGCTTATAAATATCTGGAGTTAGATATTTTTAAAAGATATTTTCAAAATTTTTCTAGTAAGTTTTCTTTCTTTCTGCCTTCTCTCTAAGTTCTCGGGGGCCCGGGGCTCGATTTTAGATGAACAGACTGCCGATCCTTGTTATTGGCACGGTGGGCTACGCGTTCATTTGAACGAAATTTTATTTCGACGAAACTCAATTTTGCACGTGGTTCGAGGCATTGAGTTTTTAACTCACCGAGGTAGGATTCTAGACTCTCATGTCTTATAAGGGTGTTACGTGTAATCGTGTGTGTTTTTACGGTTAGATTGCTGTAGATCCGAGTTTGTTTGAAGTTGGGTTTTTGGGTTTAAAAAAATTTTTCAGAGATTTCGGTGGATGGAATCGGGTGCTGTGGTTTTTTGAGGTCTTGGTGTTAGGCCTGGGTGTGTGGATGTCCGAAGGTGTTGGATGGGAGTTTGGAGGCTTCGAATCGGGGTTTGGAGGTTGAAACCCGTAGCTCAGAACCATTTTCCACTTGAGTTCAGTCGACTGGACCGTGGGGTCAGTCAACTGGAGCCTAGGTTCTTGGGTTCAGTGGACTGGACCGTAGGGTCAGTTGACTAGATAGTGTGTTGGGCGTTTTAGGCCTTTTTCCAGTGTGTTTCTCAGTCGACTGGAGGGTGGGTCCAGTCGACTGGACCTGGGCTGTTTCGTGTGGGTGTTTTGGTGGTTGGTTTTCTTGGTTTCCAATTAGTTTTCAATGGTATTCGGTTGATTGGTTATGGGGTTAGTCAACTGAAATACTGTTGGATGCGTTTTGGGTGTTCGGTTGGTCGGGTTGTGGCCTTGGGAGTTGTATCGTGGCTTTGGGCGTTCGTTTTGGTGTCGTCCTCAGGGATGATGGGTATTGTGAGACCCTGACCCGTTTTCTTTTTTCGGTGTTTTCGGACGCGCGTTACGTGTTTTCGTTTGAGCATGTTTTTAATTGCTTTTGATGCATGATCGGGCTTAGATATGCATGCGGGGTAGGTTCCCGGGGCCGTGGGCCGTTGTTGCACGAATTTCAAAATTTCAAAAAAAAAGAGATATTTTAGTGGCCTATAAATATCTGGAGTTAGATATTTTCAAAAAGATATTTTTCAAAATTTCTCCAACATGCTTCCTGTTTTCTCTCTGCCTTCTCTCTAAGTTCTCGAGGGTCTAGGGCTCAATTTTCGACGATCCGACTGCTGATCCTTGGTATAGGCGTCATGGTCTACGCAACCCTCCGGTCATATTTCAATTTTGACGAAGCTCAATTTTGCACGTGGTTCGAGGCGTTAAGTTTTGAACTCATCGAGGTAGGATTCTAGACCTATATATTGTATAAGGGTGCTATGGGTAGTCGGGTGTATTTTTACCAGTCGGATAGCTGTAGATTTGATTTTCTGTAAAGTTGGATTTTTGGGTTTAAAATCGAATTTTTGTTAATTTCGGTGGATGGAATCGGGTGTCGGAGGTTTCTTTTAAGGTCTTAGTGTTAGGCCTAGGCATGTGTATGTTTGAGGATGTTGGATTGGAGTTTAGAGGCTTCGATTTGAGGTTTGGAGGGCTTACCCGTAGCTTGAAAAACGGTTTCTGGGTGAGTTCGGTCGACTGAACTCATAGGTTCAGTCGACTGGATCATAGTTCTTGGGTTCGGTCGACTGAACCATGGGGTTAGGTCGACTGAACTGTGCATTGAAGTGTTTTTGGTTTTTCCAGTGCGGTCTTCGGTCGACAGGGGGCTTGGTTCGGTCGACTGAAGTGCTGATGTGTGTTTTGGTGGTTATATGGTTGGGTTTTGGTTTTCGATTGGCGTCCTATGGTATTCAACTGATTGATTTATGGAAATTAATCGATTCAAATACCCGTGGATTCCTTTTGGGGGTTCGATTGATCGTGTGGTGGTTTGGGGGTCAGGTTGGGGCCCCAGGTGTTTTGCTTAGATGCCGTCCTTGGGTTGACGTGCATGGTTGGTTTTGGGAGTTGTGGCACGGTTGTGTGCGTGTTGGTTATGTTTGGGACGTGTAGGTCTGTGGTTCGGTTTTAAGGTGAGGTTCTGGTAAGAATCGGTCTAAGGGAGGTTCTAGTGTTAATCTCTGGGTTAGGTGTTGGTTGTCCCGGTGGGTGGACGGGTCCCGATTTGTGGACGGGTTGTTCAGGTAAACGGATGACGGGTGTGTGGCTTGTGATGTCTTATCGGGTTATGTGGCGTCTATAAGTGGAACGTCGGGTTTATACATGCTTTGTGCTTATAGAACAGTGGATTGTTTTATTTGGTACATGATAGTCGGATAAGTGGCCTTTTGTGGTCTTGATGCGAGTAGGGCTTCGGTTTGTAAATGCTTGTGATATGGTCGATGTTATCCCGTAATTGCAGTATTATCTTGTTGTATGTATTCAGTGTTACCCCGTTAATTTTAGTTTTATCTTGTAATATGTGGTGTTATCCCGTAACTTGCAGTTATATCCTGTAGTATACGTTTTATCCCGTGGTGTGTGGTCTTATCCCGTGGTATGCGGTCTTATCCCGTGGTATAATCCGTGGTCGGTGGTTCCATCCCGTGGCTTACGGTAAAGTATGCGATTTTATCCCGTGGTTTGGTTTGCGGTTTTATCTCGTGGTTGGTCTATGGTTTTATCCCATAGTATACGGTTTATCCTGAAAATGTTTGTTTATGTTCGGATCTTTATCTCAGTGTTAGGACTATGGTTGCGGCGTGTGAAGGCCGGTTGTATGTTTCATGGATTGCATGTACTGCATTATGGGATGGATAGACCAGTTTTAAAAATATTTTTAAGAGTCGTGTGAATCACGATCTAAAAACTATTTTCCCACTATTTTCAAGGCTTCTATGAGTGAGTCAAAAACATGGTTTGTATCCTCGTTTTCACGTTTGCATGTGAAAACTGTTTGCAAGGCTTGAAAGAATGTCTAAACCTGCACTTCGATTTCCTAGCATATTTTGTTTATACTGCATGCTTGTCTAGTTTCTGTTGAGCCTTGGCTCCTGCTGTAGGATTTGTTTTTCTTCAGGAACCGGTCATGCTGGTTGATCTAAAGGTGCTGAAGAGGTGGAAGAGTTATAGCCTTCCTTTTTGTTTCTATCTGTATCATGTATGCTTAATGCATGTTTTTAGCGTTGGAGCCTTATAATGTATGCCATTTGGCGTTTATATACAATGCATGTATGGTTTATTTTGAGAGTGTATTCTCGGATGGATTTTATGTTTTGTTGTTGTGGGTGTTTCACGTGGTCTGGAGTTTAGGGTGTGACAACGTGGTATCAGAGCTCTGGGTTCGAATACCTAAGAGCTGTGGGAAGAGGTTGCATCCTGTGTGACGTTGATTCGTGTGCTTGACTGCATGTGTTTAGATGCTTTGATAACATGTACGTGACAACATGTTAAGTATGAGATGATGTGTATATGTGAGCATGGGGATTGAACTGTGGGATTGATTAGTCCTGCCTTTGGGCATTTGGGTTAACAAACTTGGGGGCCAAGTTAGAAACGCATTTAGCTGACGTGTTTTCTAGCGGGAAATCTGAGTAGGTTATCCAGATTGACGAGTCATTCTTGTTGATTCTCTTCGGTATGCGGGGTTTTGTTTAGCATGAACCTATGTGGCTATGTGTTAGCATGCTAGGTGTTTAGCGTTTATGTTCATGAGATGTGCTGCGTCTTATGTATTGTTTTGCTTTCATATAGACGTGATGTCGGTGAGGAGAGGGTGAGGCCGTGGTCGGGGCCATGGCCGTGCTGTTAGCTAAGGGGATATTCCTATCCTTGATGCTGGGGATGCCAATGCTGCCCTGGGACCGATGGACGCAACTGAGTTGTTGCGTGTGCTGGTTGGCTCTATCCAGCAGCTGGTTGAGACCTCTAGAGGTGAGGCTGTTAGGGAGAGGGTGCCTGAGGCGAGGGCTACTGTGGCGATGCGTGAGTTTAGGCACATGGATCCGCCTACCTTTGCTGAAGATCCTGATCCTATTGTGGCAACGGAGTGGTTGGAGTTGGTGACATGGATCCTTGACACACTGCAGATTGTGGAGGATGAGTTGCAGGTTTCTTTTGCCACCTTTCAGCTGAGGGGTGCTACTCACGCTTGGTGAAAATATGCCAGGACTATTGCAGGAGTTACTTGGGTAGCATTTACAGGAGTATTTTTTGGAGAAGTACTTCCCAGCTTCGAGGAGAGATTTGTACAGGAAGGAGTTCTACACTCTTTACCCAGGGGGCGATGGACGTCATGCAATATGAGTCCAGGTTCACGTGCTTGTCGCAGTTTGCACCTGAGTTGGTGAACACATACGAGTTGCGTTCTATGAGGTTTGAGCGGGGTCTGAGGCCGGCGATCAGAGAGCGTGTGGTAGCGATGGGGATTCATGTGTTCACGGAGCTGGTGGAGGCAGCAGTGAGGGTGAAGAACACCATGATTGAGATCTAAGCTTCTAGAGAGGCCAGGATACCGTAGGGTGGAAGAGGTCCTTTGGTCCCAGTTTTCATCCATCTGGATCACAGTAGTTCTCTGCACCATCACCATCAGTGGCTTCGTCAGGAAGGCCAGAGCAGAGGGAGGTCAGATGTTATCGATGTGGGCAGCCGGGGCATCGTGTACCTGATTTCCCATAGCCGAGGCAGTTTCGGGACCCACAGTTGAGGCAGGCTCAGAGTTCCATACCAGATCAGTCGCTGGGGACGGAGTTGCCGATTTGTTTCGGTGGATGGAATCGGGTGTCGAATGTTTCTTTTGAGGTCTAAGTGTTCGGCCTAGGCATGTGTATGTTTGAGGATGTTGGATTGGAGTTTGGAGGCTTCGATTTGAAGTTTGGAGGGTTGACCCAGAGCTTAAAAAATAGTTTCTGGGTGAGTTCAGTCTATTGAATTCATAGGTTCAGTGGACTGGATCATAGTTCTTGGGTTCGATCGACTGAACCATGGGGTTCGATCGACTGAACTATGCATTGAGGCATTTCTGGTTTTTCCAGTGTGGTCTTCGATCGACTGGGGGCTTGGTTCGGTTGACTGAAGTGCTGGGGTGTGTTTTGGTGGTTCTGTGGTTGGGTTTTGGTTTTTGATTGGCGTCCTATGGTATTCAATTGATTGATTTATGGGAATTAATCGATTCAAATACCTGTGGATTCCTTTTGGGGGTTCGGTTGATCGTGTGGTGGTTTGGGGGTCGGGTTGTGGCCCCGAGTGTTTCTCTTAGATGCCGTCCTTGGGTTGACGTGCATGGTTAGTTTTGGGAGTTATGGCACGGTTGTGTGCGTGTTGGTTATGTTTGGGGCGTGTAGGTCTGTGGTTCGATTTTAAGGTGAGGTTCTGGTAAGAATCGGTATAACGGAGGTTCAGGTGTTAATCTCCGGGTTAGGTGTTGGTTGTCCAGGTGGGTGGATAGGTCCCGGTTTGTGGACGGGTTGTTCGGGTAAACAGATGACGGGTGTATGGCATGTGATGTCTTATCGGGTTGTGGCGTCTATAAGTGGAACGTCGTGTTTATACATGCTTTGTGCTCATAAAACTGTGGATCGTTTTATTTGGTACATGATAGTCAGATAAGTGGCCTTTTGGTGGTCTTGAAGCGAGTAGGGCTTCGATTTGTAAATGCAGGTGATATGGCCGATGTTATCCCGTAATTGCAGTATTATCCTGTTGTATGTATTAAGTGTTACCCCGTTAATTTTAGTTTTATCCTGTAATATGCGGTGTTATCCGTAACGTGCAGTTATATCCTGTAGTATACGGTTTTATCCCGTAGTGTGCGGTCTTATCCTGTAGTATGTGGTCTTATCCCGTGATTTACGATTTTATCCCGGGGTATAATTCGTGGTCGACGGTTCCATCCCGTGGCTTACGGTAAAGTACACGATTTTATCCCGTGGTTTGGTTTGCGGTTTTATCTCGTGGTTGGTCTATGATTTTATCCCATAGTATACGGTTTTATCCCGAAAATGTATGTTTATGTTCGGATCATTATCTTAGTGTTAGGACTGTGGTTGCGGCATGTGAGGGCCGGTTGTACGTATCATGGATTGCATGTACTGCATTATGGGACGGATAGAGCAGTTTTCAAATTATTTTTAAGAGTCGTGTGAATCGCGATCTAAAAACTGTTTTCCGACTGTTTTCAAGGCTCCTGTGAGTGAGTTAAAAACATGGTTTGTATCATCGTTTTTCCGTTTGTATGTGAAAACTATTTTCAAGGCTTGAAAGAAAGTCTAAACTTGCACTTCGATTTTGTAGCATGTTTTGTTTATACTGCATGCCTATCTAGTTTCTGCTGAGCCTTGGCTGACGGGGTGGGATTTATTTTTTTTAGGTATCGGTCACGCTGGTTGATTTAAAGGTGCTGAAGAGGTGAAAGAGTTATAGTCTTCTTTTTTGTTTCTATCTGTATCATGTATGCTTAATGTATGTTTTTGACGTTGGAGCCTTGTAATGTATGCCGTTTGGCATTTATATACAATGCATGTATGGTTTATTTTGAGAGTGTATTCTCGGATGAATTTTATGTTTGGTTGTTGTGGGTGTTTCACGTGGCCCGGAGTTTGGGGCGTGACAGGCATGGTTAGATGCGGGTTGTCGGAGCACGATTGTGTGCGCGCTGGTTATGTGCAGGACGTGTGGGTTCGTGGTTCGATTTTAAGGTGGGTTTTGGTAAGAACCGTTCTGTGCGAGGTTTAGGTGATGGCCTCCGGGTTAGATGTAAGTTGTCCCGGTGTGTGGACAAGTCCCGGTGTGTGTACGGGTCGTTCGGGTGATGTTTTGACGGGTGGCGTCGTGTAGCATTGTTATACATGGTTATGTGCATTGATAACTATTTATTTATGTACGGACTATATAAGTGGATTATATGATTTTGGTATCGTTACGTGTACCGTGGTTGCATGCTTTAAAACTCAGAAGTTTTTAATAGGCATGGCTGTGTGGAATATGAGGAACGAATGCATGAGTTGCAAGTGTTGTGTGAGTCGCGTGTGTAGCATGTGACGTGGTTTGTGTAACGTAATGATAATACGTGGATTTATGCATTTAAACCCTGGTTTAGTATGCATGTTTTGGTGCGGTCTTATCCCGCGGTATATGATTTTATCCCGTGGTTTAGGCATGTGTAGAGATGCCTGTTAATACGTAGATTTGTATCTGTATTGCATATGTGGGGTGGATTTTGGTCCCTCGGTGAAAGTCCGTAAAGATATGCATATGAGGACGGATAATGGTCCTACGATGAATGTCCGTGAATATATCTGTTGGCTCTGGTCAACCAGGCCTTAGTGAGGGCGAATAATGGTCTTGCGGTGAAAGTCCGTGAAGATGAGTGTTGCATGTGTTGCGTGCATTGTGTGTGTTGCACGGGTTATGTGCGTTGCTTAGACGAGGGCTGTGGTCCTTCGGTGGAAGTCTGAGAAGTTACATGGATTGCATGAACTGCATTGTTGGACGGATAAAACCAATTTCAAATTGTTTTTAAGAGTCGTGTGAATCGCGATCTAAAAACCCTTTTTCAAATATTTTCAAGGCTCCTGTGAGTGAGTCAAAAGATGGTTTATATCCTCGCTTTCTCGTTTGTAGGTGAAAACTGTTTTAAGGCTTGAAAGAGAGTCTAAAACTACACCTCGTTTTCCTAGCATGTTTAGCTTATATTGCATACATTGTCTAGTATTTGCTGAGCTTTGGCTCATGACGTGGGATTTGATTTTCATCAGGTACCGATCACGCAGTTTGATCTGGAGGTGCCGAAGAGGTGGAAGAGCTATAGTCTTTCTTTTTGTTCTTTCTGTTACATGTATGTTGTAACATGTTTTTCGGGTGTTGGAACCGTGTAAAGTATGCCGTTTGGCGATTATATACAATGCATGTATGGTTTATTTTGAGAGTGTATTCTCGGGTTGGTTGTTTGTGGGTGTTTCACGTGACTCGGAGTTTGGGGAGCGACATATTTAGGCAAAGGTAAAGGTGTTATCATGGAGGGTGTAGGTATAGATTCTGTATTTGGTGTAACAGCTCTGGTATTAAGATTTTTTACTAAGTGATATATAACATCAATTTTTTTATTTATATGCATAGTTGCAATACTTTCACATTGTTCAAGACGATTAACCTGTTCTCCTAGGGTTTGGAGATAAGTATTAATATAGTTTAATTGATTAGGAATATGTTGAACGGATTCGAAAAAAGGCCGAGTCTTAATACCAGAATCTAATTTAACAGTTTTACTTGGTGAATGTATAGATTGGGATTCACTTACATTCGTAGTGTTCTATTTCTTTTCAAATGCATTGATAGATTTGCTTAATAATTGTTGAAGAATAACAAGATGATGTTGAGGACACTAAATATTATAATACCATGGAAAGAAACGAATATTAATTTGGGATTCTTGTAAGAATTTAACATATTCACTTTTAATTTATTTTTCTTCTTCAATAGTATTATTATAGGTAAAACATTCACGATTATATTTATTATAATATTGTAAATATTCTTTATTAATTTCATCAATGTTTATTTCAAACGGTGGATGTGATGATGATGAAGTGAGTGGAGGTGAATGTAATGATGAAGAAGTTAGTGGAATAAATTTGAAATTCCTAAAGAGTATATATATTATGCGTGGATGATTGTATATCTATTTTATTTATCATGTTAATTTAATTAATTTAAAAATTCGATTTTAATTAAAATATTTTATAATAAAAAATAAAATAAAAAATTTTAGATATTTTATTTTTTTACAAAATATCACGTTTAAGATGATTTTTCATAAAATCATATATCTTGAAAAACGTGGAAATTAATTATGTTTTTTGAATTAATTAAATAAAAAAATATTTAATCAAAATAAATTATTATTTTTCAAAAAAATGTGGAACGAAAAATAAAATAAATAAATATCTTTAATCACTACCTTAACTGAAAAGCTAAAGAAAAAACTGTGCATTTAATAAATTTTATTTATTATGCATTTAAACACGAAAAGATGGTTTGATAAACCAAAATATTTAGAATCGTGTACACGAAAAGATGTTTGATTTTTTCAGATCGCGTGTCTTTTGAAATTAATAAATTTATTTTAATTAAACAGATTTTTATAACCCTAAAAAATATTTTAAAAATCTAAGTGGGAGATGAATTTTATTCACAGATAAATCCTGCGGTCTCCATCACCAGTTTGTAGGCGATGCAGTTAAAGCCTGCGTGTCGGCAGTAAGGCCTTCATTCCCAACTAACAGATTAATTGTGGTATTACATGTACAAATCTCATTTAGGAATAATTCTAGATAATTATTAGTGTGAATCACTACTCCATCTAAATGGTTCATTGCGAAGCGATTGATTTGAGATTAGATGATAGTTAACACTTAGTTGTATATAATAGTATACTCTCCATCTGAGTCACTACTATTATAAACTGGATCGAAACTATATCAGTTATTTAATTTTACTTGACAGGGTCAGTTGCCTAGATAATAAAATTAAAAGGAATTGGCCTGTTTGGTCTTATGAAGGATAGTAGACGTCCTCATATCGAGGCATGCTATTCTTAGGTTACCAGGCTGTTGGCGAATTAATTTTAAAATAGTAGAGGGAACCAAATTAAAATAAATTCAAAATTTTGGTCATCGTAATTAACGGTTTTTTTTTTAATTTTGTGATTCTCAGGATTAAGGTTGCCAAGCAACAGTACCTCTAGACTGGACGACAAAACTATAATTGGCTTCTCTTCAATTGCGGAGACATTGAATTTCGTGGGATCAAATCCTTTCGACTCCTTCTCAATGGCATTCACATTTCGCTGGTTTGCATGGTTTGGCAGAGGATTGGTGGTAACATTCGATTTCTGAATGGCGATAGGTGGGGGGATCACCTTGTTGTCTATCAAGTCTTGGATCTCATGTCGGAGCCTCATGCAATTATTGGTTAAGTGACCGTGCCCCTGGTGGAAGGCGCAGTATTAGGCAGGATTATATCTGAGCGGTAAAGGGTTTGGGGGTGGGGTCAACTCCAAAGGCTTTAAGAGACCCCTTCTAATCAGTCGGCTCAAGATGGATGTTAAAGGTACAGTGAGTTGAGTGAAAATTATCTTTTGGTTTTGGGTTTGACTTTGGGTAGCTGGCTAGACAGATGGGCTAGCTTGATTTAGTTTGGGATTTAGCAGGTTCACTTCATAGCTTCGGTTCATGGCATTGGTGGCATTGCTCAGATTATTGGCATACAGTTTCTGAACCATTCTTTGACTCGGTTCTCCCTTCTCAATATCCCCATATTATACTGCATCCTCTATCTATATCCTGACATCAAAAACCTGCTCAAATGTCATCAACGATTGTGTGATCAGATACTTACAGAATTGCGGCTGTAAATTCTTCACCACCATGCTCACTTGTTCCTTTTCAGTGGGTCGATTTGTTATCTTGGTTTCCTTAGCCCTCTATCAGGTCAAAAACTCAACAAAAGATTCTTTGGCATCCTAGCAGGTGGTCTCGAGTTCCCGAGTGGTAACATTGAGCTAGATGTTGTAGTTATACTGATTGATAAAGGTGGTAGCAATGTCCTCCCATGTTCTTGTCTTTGTAGCATCTAAAGACAAAAATCATTTCTGAGCGGCTCGTACAAAGACCGCTGAAAAATTGAGCTTCTAACTAATCACTGATACCTATTGGCAACAGAGTTCCCACACACATTCTCAGATGAATTCTCGGGTCCCCGGTGCCGTCAAACTTCTCCATATCGGGCATTTTATACTTCTCGGGCAGCTTAGCATCGAGGAATAAATAGAGTCTTTTGACATCTAGCATATTGTCACGCCCCAAAACCTAGGGTCACGTGAAAATTCACCAAACACCAGTTTTATGAAAATAAGTTTTCATACATTCAAATCTACCTGTTGAAATCAAATGAAAATCCCATATGCATCTTTCATAAATAGTAAACATCTTGTATAACATGCATAAGTATATAACCCTGAGGCATACAAAACGTGCCTTCAAGAAGGCATACAAAAAGGAAAACTACTAAAGCTTTTTGCCACCACGACACCACTAGATCAACTCCTCATGATCCTCAACCTCTAGACCTGAAAAAGGTTTTAAGACAAAGACCCACACCGTGAACCGAAACCCAATAGAAATAAACTATAAAGCTATAAAGCAAGATACGCAATTATATGGTGGAAGCTAACTCAACCACAATAAACCAACCATTTTAACTAATGCAAGCAACGTGTTTCAATTAATAAAAACAGTAACCAAAACATTGTTCCCTCATGGTGTTGGAGGCAATACTGCCAAGATCATTATTTTTGAAAACGATTAATCGGTAAAAGATTAACTGGGCGGGCAAACGCTGAAACGGGCTCTAGATAAAAATTTTTACGTCGAACGATTAAAAAGAAATTCGTGCAACCAAAGTTAATTTAGAAGAATACCTCTTGTAGATCTAATCTTCAACTACGACT
The DNA here is from genome assembly GCA_032270985.1 of Heliamphora pulchella. NCBI lineage: Eukaryota > Viridiplantae > Streptophyta > Magnoliopsida > Ericales > Sarraceniaceae > Heliamphora > Heliamphora pulchella. The sequence continues at coordinate 20,795 of JAULJZ010178566.1, forward strand.
TGATTCCAAGTTGAAGCTCCTGTCAGATGTTCTACCGTATGTCCCTTATGAGATCCTCGAACGTAGTGTGGGCTACGATCCTCCGAGAACTTGTACCGGCAGAACCCCGATATATTTTTTAAGTCATGAAAGACAAAAATAATATATCAAGAATAATATGAAAGTCAAAATAAACTGGTTCAGCCTACCCGTATAAATATAGGGCTACAGCAGGGACCTGGAGACTAATTATGAGTAAGACTTCCAGTGGAACAAAGATACCTACGGGTGGTTTCTGCAATTATGGAAAGTCGCAGCGGTTTCTGTAATTTCCATAAAGCACTAAATTACAGTTCACTCCACTAAAAAACTATAATTACACTTTGACCCATAATCTTAAGACCTTCTTACATTGAGCTCCTGTTATTAAATGCTTTCCATTTCTCCCCATGTTAAAATTTTTGATACTCGCCAATTAAATTTAATTACTGACAATTTAATTTAATCGGCATCTTGATATTTCTTAAGCCCTTCCGGTTAACTTATTTGACCGCTGGATAATTAAATCCACCTGCAAGGTTTGGCCCGGTCAAAACTTATAAGCATTCTTAAGGGGTATCGTCAATCCCGATCATCGGAAAGTGGATTCTGTCAATAATTAATATTTTTCATATAAGTAATACCGTAATCCAACTCACCAGGAATATAGACCGATAAAAGATCGCACACTCTAATGAATCAAAACAATGAATATTAAATATATGCAAATCAATAATTATTTTAGGATTAAGAGCATAAGCACTATTCATAATAATCGTGGGGTGTGAATTAATTTATATAGCCATTTTAGGTACTTGATTATGTATTATTTACCGCAGTCCATTACTTCTGCCCTAGATTAGATTGATATCTGCTAATCATGCCAACGGCAAAGCAGATGTCGGATCTAGTGCAAAGCATAGCATGCATGAGGCTTCCTATTACCGAAGCATAAGGAACCGCCTTTATCCTCTCTATCTCATTAAGTGTTTCAGAACACTGATCATTGGATAGAGTGATTCCATGCCTAAAAAGGAGAAACCTTTTCTTGGAATCCTGTATGCTAAAACGAGTAAGGATATCATCGTATACTTTGCTTATGACAAGCCCAACATCCTTTATTTCTGATCTCGCATAAGCTTGATCTTAAGGATGTGACTGGCTTCTCTCAAGTCCTTCATATCGAATTGTCCAGATAACCATACTTTAAACGTAGATAATGCCCCCACATCATTTTCGATGAGCAAGATATCATCTACATAAAGTACTAGGAAGATCTCCACGCTTTCGTCACGCTTCTTGTACACACAGGACTTATCCGGACTTTGACCAAAATTATAAGACTTTATAGCTTGATCAAACCAAGTGCTCTAAGACCTCGATGGCTGTTTAAGTCCATAAATTGATCTCTTAAGCTTGCACAGTATGTGCTCCTGGCCCTTTGTAATGAATTCGTCTGGTTGTATCATATAGAAACACTCGTCAAGACTTTCGTTAAGGAAAGCTGTCTTGACGTCTATTTGCCAGATTTCGTAATCGAAATGAGCGGCAATGGATAATAGAATCCGGATAGACTTAAGCATGGCTACCGACGAAAAGGTTTCCTCATACTCGAGCCCTTCTTTCTGAGTGAACTCTTTAGCAACAAGCCTAGCTTTGAAGGTTTCAACCTTTTCGTCTACTCCTCTCTTCCTCTTGTAGATCCACTAGCATCCAATGAGTTTTATCCCTTTGAGTGGTTCTACAAGTTTTCTGACCTGATTGGAATACATAGATTCCATATCTGAATTCATAGCCCTTTGCCAAAGATCTGCATCTTTGTCATGTAGTGCTGCATTGTAGTTACAGGGCTCGGTATCTAGTTCTGCCGGGATCCTGTCAGAAGACTTTCCCAAGAACATATACCGGTCAGGTTGATGAACAACCCTCCCACTATGACGAGGCACTACCTGTATCTGTGTACTAGTTGTAACAGGCTATGCATAATCTGAACGCTGTGCATCAGCACCCTGTTGTTGATTTGCACCTGTCCCAATAATCCTCCCACTATGACGAGGTAATGGAATATCAGTGACTTGTGGTTCCTCTTCCGTTCTACTGG
>JAULJZ010178577.1:0-22532 GCA_032270985.1 Heliamphora pulchella
TAAAATATCTTAAATATGGGCAAATCAGTCATAAAAAATTATCCTAATTTAAGATGAGATTAAAATTAATAAAAAAAACTACGATAAGATTAAAATTCTTATGAGGTCTAAAAAAAAGATTAATTCTTAAATATCTTTTTTTTTATTTGTACTTATTTTTTTAAAACATTACAATGCCTTGAGTATAGTAATAAATATACGAAAAATACTAAATGTATAAATTCGAACATACTCTTTTTATATGGGATAGATATGATGTGTTCAAATTCATGTCCAATGCCTGTAACAATATTCTAATCCCCTGCTTGGATTTTCAAAAAAGGCGTTTTTTTATTTTGGCAAAAAAGTCAATTTTTAAGTCATACTATTTAGTTTTCAAAAAAGTTAACTAATTTTTTTTCATCTCTTAATCTAAGAAAAAAATCTATACACATCCTAAATATCTTAATTTTTTTTGAACTAAAATTACTATAATATTCTTAATATAAAAAGTCAACAATTCTCACATAAATAAAAAAATCGTGCCAATATTTCAAATACTATAATTTAAAAGTAAAAAATAAAAATATATTAAATATTTTAATAAAAAGCAATAAAGCAAACATAAAATATTATCCTAAACACTGAACTTTTTTTTATTTGAAAAAATATTAGACATCTTAAAAGTAAAACATTTTAAAAATCTCAAACTGGCCGTAAGTTCATACGGAGAAAAAACGAAATGTTAAGCTCCGAAGCTTAACAACGACGCGCTCCCCGGAAAAATGTAAAATAAAAATAAAAACGACGCGTCGAAGATATATAATAAAAAGAAAAAACCCTAAACCTGTTTCAGTACACACGCTCGAAAAACCTCCCGCGCTCTACAATCGCTCTTTCTTGTCTCCGCAATGCCTCTCTCAGCGTGCGACGAACGAAGAAGGCTGTAGCGTACTTTGCCTCTTTCTCTCTCTCTCTCTCTCGTCTTCTCTGCAACCAAGCTTTTGGGGTTTATCAATCGGTTAATTGAAGCTGTTTTGATTCGGTTGTAAGTTTCTCAACCCAATTCGCTATTCTTTTTCCTTTCTTTAAAATCCACATGTTTATTACAAATACATTCTGGGTTTGTGTCAGTTTTCAATTATGTGAACAAATCAAGATTTTATATTTGTAGTCATCGTGTTTTTCTGTGGTACTAGCGATTGGGCACACGTAGATTAGGTAGACAAAAGGTGAAATTGTTACAGCAAAAATAAAGTAATATCATGGTGTTTGTTTTGAAACAATTGAGGGAGCATTTTAGTCAAACCTAAAAATTCATACGAAACACCAAGTGGGTGCTCTCTGTTAATATAATAGTATAGATGGCATGGGTTCGGATTATCTTCCCACAAAGAAGTTATCGGCTAGTATATTTAGAGCTTCGCATTCGATGGAAATCCTGATTTACTCGCACTCAATTGAATTGTGAATTTTTTATTAGTGGGTAATTGGTTCCATTGTTGGCTGGATACGCCTTTGATTGCTGCGTCAAACGAAATTTAGGGTTCTTTATATTAATTTATGTATTAAGCGGTTTGACAGTTGTTTTGAGTTCTATTTGGGTTTCCTCTCTGTTTGGGACCTTTGATTGGTTATTAGTAATATTGTTTGAGTAAACTTTTTTGTTGGAATCAATACTCTACCTTGCCTGTTGATGTGTGTAAAGAACTAGGGCTGATTCTGCTGCTGTTTACAGACATTTAGAAGTTGTTCTTCGTAGTTAAGTCTAGATATGACTCATTACTGTAGCAGGGTATTGGGTTGAAGATGATGTTGTTGCCTGTTCCTATTGTTAAATTGTCAATGGGTACGTGTGTCTAAGAAGTTTCTTTAAATTTTACTTAGGACCTTAATTTATATTGTTTATGCAGAGAACGAAAAGTAAAACAAATAAGAGGAAACGGGTTTCATGTAGGAAGTATCTATCAAGAAATGAGAAAAGATTCCATGTGTTTAATCCTGCAGTAGTAATGGTTGTTTTGTTGCTAATTACCATGATATATATGTATCTTTTTGCAGTGATTGTTGCATTGCCATCTTTCACTGTAGACGGATGCTGTTCTCTTTCTGAGCAAGGCAGGAGCAGACATTATTTTTTCTTAGTCGTAGGATATAAGAGGTCAACAGTTATGGTGTTTGAGAATCAATCTGAAATCCTCCATTTGCTTTCTTTGCTGCTTGGCTCGCTTATATCGCTTCCTAAATGAGTCAGTTAATTCACTTACAGCCAGTTTACACTGAACCAAATCGAAGAGGACCAAGTATGATTATTACTGAAAATATTGTAAGGAAGAAATTGAAGATCAAAATTGCCTCCAAATGCATTGATGCTAATCGCGGTTCAAAAACATCTGAATTTGGCCAGCCGGTGTTTATGAACTATAAATGTGGTCAGAGTATTCCTGTGAACGAAAGAAAGAAGTCTGAGATCAATGAAGTGCAAAACTTAGTGATTCCTTCTTCTGGTGGTAGTAGATTGTATGCTGCTGATAACTTGAAGGTGAAATTCTCTGCCATGGTCTCTCACAAGCGTGGGTTACCAGGGTGGTCGTGGGATGGTCAAACGGAGAAGAGACGGAAAATGGACAGTATTGCAACACAACAGTGTTCTATCATTCTGAAACAATTGATGACTGATCCTTCTGGGTGGGCTTTCAATCAGCCGGTTGATCCCGTGGAGTTGAACATTCCGGATTATTTCTCTATAGTCTCTGAGCCCATGGATTTGGGAAAAATAAAAACCAAGTTGGAAAAATGTACATACTCCAGTGTCGAAGAGTTTGCAGCTGATGTCAGGCTGACCTTTTCCAACGCGATGCTGTATAATCCTCCTGCTACCAAGGTTCATAGCATGGCTAAGGAACTAAATAATATTTTCGATACAAGATGGAATATTCTGGAGGAAAAATTTAATCGTGAGTGCACAAATGGGGAGCCGGGGCATATTTTATGTGGAAGTGCAGGAAATACACACAATCCAGGACAGAATGGACATAAAATATCCCAAGTGCGGATTAGTTCGTTGCCCAAAAATCAGATGTCGACTGAGGAAAAGCAGAAGTTGAAAAGGCAGCTTTTGGAAGTATCAAGGGGAAAGATGCCACCACACTTGCAGGGTTTCCTTAAAAAAAGTGGTTTCAACTGCCAAAGAGAAGAAAGAACTGAGTTAGACATAGATGCTTTTGCTGAAGAAACTTTATTGGAGTTGAAAAGAATTATAAGAAACTCCTTGGGTGCAAGAGCTAGAAAAGTAAGTAGTCCGTATGGAAATAGAGATCATGATACCATTATGATGCTTACATTAGGTGGAGTTTCTTGTTTGATTTATGTTTGAGGTGTCTGTATGTTGTACACAGGCTGAGGCTGCCAAACCGATGAAGAATGGCGAGCAACAAGGGAAAAGGAAGATCATCTGCAAAGGTATTAAGTGACAGAGTAAAGTTTCTCTTCATGGCTCTTTATGAGAGCTAATTGGCAGTGTGTCTTATAGGCACTTGTGGTGGAAATAGAAGTGGTTCGGGCTCCGCCAATGTCAATCCACCAACCTCCAAATGTGGTTTATGCGACAGTATAAGATGCCAATGCAGTCTTCAAAGCGATTATGCCCCTGCATCATCAAGTGGTTAGTCGTTTTTTCTAAGATTGTTTCTCTTTTACGTTTTAAGTAGTCAACCAACTCATTCACATCTTGTTTTGGTTCAGATTTATATTCAGAAAGATCCTTGGTGCTAGAACATCTTGATGCTTCCAGAAGGGTACATATCATTGTTCTTTATGCCATGGATTTTTATCATTATCATTTGTATGCTATGCAAAATTTGCTTTAAATGTCTTATTACAAAATCAGGACTCTGACAAAAAAGGCTGTTCAGCATTCCAAATGAGCAAATCAGATCTGAACTCTGATGGTGAGGGTGCTGTCTTCTTTGTATTATGTAATATTTGTCCCCGTTTTCATTGATCATCTGAGTATCAACATGCTCTTGGAACTGTTCTGAAGGGGCTGCAAGTCGTTTAGATGAACATATTTGTTCTGGTCCACATCTCTCGACTGTAGCTAAAACTGCTGTATCTGGGAAAGGTTGTTCTTTTTCCTAGCAATATTGAATTATTGTCGTTAGATTAGGTGTTCACCTTCTTATCTCTAAGAAGGTCTTCCACTTTTGTTATTAATTTGTTTGGTTTAGGTTGGATTCCAGTTATTGACATCCAACCATCACCAAAGAAGGCCCTCCGTGCTGCTATGCTTAAGAGTCGCTTTGCAGACACAATTTTGAAGGCAAAACAGAAGTTACTCTTAGATCATGTAATGCCTTTTGATTTTCTAGATTGATTTTGGCATGCAGAATTATTATCTCATTGTAATGTAAGTTAGAAGTTTATAGTTTTAAGCATGAGACTTATGTATGAAGGTTGCCGTTGTTCAGGGTGATAAAGCTCATCCTTTGAAAGGGCAGAAGGAAAAGGAGAGACTGGAAAGGCAGCAGTGTGAAGGTGATTACTTATTTTTGTACTAGAATAATCATTCTCTGCCATATAGTCATCTTTTTTACCTCTTGTGTTTGCTTTGCTGGTGCATCTTGTGCGAATTCTTTGTCAAATAAATTCAATGTAAGTGAATTAGTCAGTATAAATACTATTTATTTCAGGCTAGACCGAACTGATGGAATGGAGATCACATTTTTGGAGGGGAGCTAAAACATATTGATTGCTACATTATGATTAAAAAATGGAAAAAAACACAAAAAGAAGGGAAATCCTTTAACTTACATCTTGGTTTAAAAGTTCAAGCTTTTCACTCTGGTCCTTTCTATTTATGGTTCTTGATTCAATGCTAAATAGAAGATCTATAAATAAAAAAATCTTAGGTTATATGTCAATACTTCCAAGCTGATAAGAAAATCAACTGGTACAAAGTAACATTAGCTATACTGAAAGAACATCAAATTTACGAAGTAAATCAATACAATAAATTGATCAGAATTGATATACGAGTGAATAGAAAGAGAAAAAACACAATTGCTGCTTGCACAAGGGGTTGGATGAAAATGGAAAGTGGGCTTTTCCCTTCCCCAGTATTTCTGAGTTCTGTGCAGAATGGGGATGCCTAATTCATGAGGTGAAAAGTTATTACTAAATATGTGTATATACAAACAAATATTATGTGTGAGAAATATATATGCACGTGAGACAAATTAATAGATTAGATGGAATGTAGTTGTAATCCCTATCTTGAGAAACAGTCCAAAATTAAGAGAAAATTTCCCCTTTTGGATTTTTGTCTTAAGTGAGATGATTATAAGTGATATATATGTAGCAAGGGGAGTAGGATTCCTGTTCTATTTCATGAACTTTTGTGGCGTCGCCGCGTTGGTGTTCAACTGCATTTGTGGATTTCTGTTTTTGAGTGCATTATCTCTTAGATGCTTCTTTTATTTGACTTTATGTTCTAGTATTTTTTTTTTATGCTCTGCCGAGGTTTTCATTGTTGTGCAAATGACTATATCTCATTGTCTTATTTTTTTAAACAAAATTTATAAAGTAAATTTTATAAATAGGCATTAAAGGAATGCTGCCCAAAAAAAGAAGAGGGGAAGACCCACTGCAAAAGGCGGGGAGGGAACCCAAAAGCACCTCCCGGAGAACAAAAAACAAAAGCAGCTATACTAATAGTTCATTACAAGGATAAGGAATGTACAAAATCAGTAATGCTATCCATGGATAGCACACCTATGTTAGACAACCAGCTATACAATTCTATAAAAAAAATATCCTTCAATTTGTTCATTTGCATCTTCATAGCATCACGCCATCTTCTATTGCACTCTTGCCACAATAACCACATCTAACACACTGCACCGATACCATGCCTACCTTCTACGCCCCTGCACACTACCATTCCACCAACCATGTAAGGCTGCTCCCACTTCCTAAAGAACTCAACTAAGTCCAGATAAAGCTAGAACCAAACTCCAAAACTGCTCCCACCCCCTCAAAAACTGAACCAAGTCCAAATAAAGCTAGAACCAAATGCCAAAAATTCTCTGCTGCCTTGCTGAAGAATCTCATCCTTGAATCTATCTCCCTCGATGTGTTGGGTTTTTTCCTATTTTTGGATGGCATTTCTTTAATGCCTTGCTATAAAATATGCTTATAAAAGAAGTATCTCGTCGTGAAATTGGTATTTTAGTTGGTGGCCACCGCCCCCCCCCCCCCCCAAAAAAAAAAAAAAATAAATTCTGAACTTTGTATTTTATTTTATTTTTCTCAAATGCGATGCTCTTGTTCATTTCAACTATTGGCTTTGAGCGCTACGTTTCTTTGTTATACATCCGTGCTTCAGTTAAGATGACTGGTGCCTTGGCGTATTGATTGTAACTTGTAGGCGATGACCGTCGTGTTCGATTTCCCTTTGGTAGTTGATCTTTGAAATGCATAGGAAGGATAACCTGTCGTTCCAGTGTGGGAAAGGACGTGAAGAGTTGTTAACTCTGTCTCTCTCTCTCTCTCCTCTGATAGAAAGCTATCAGTTACTATTGTTTTCAATATGCTCTGTGCAATACTAAGCACCATGCCATATACGCGGATGCACTCTACTACTACTAAAATAATGCTCTGATGCTTTAGGGTCTTGAGCTTAAGATAAATTATATAGTCTGTGTAGCTTAAATTTTGATTTTGTTGTTCACAGAGATGGTTAGAATAGAAGCCCAACCCAGAGCTGCCAAAGCATCTTCGCAGACGAGGGAAGAAGCTTTGAAAATGCAGCGCAAGCGAGAAAGAGAAGCTGCTCGACTTGCGTTAGAGAAGGTCTATATTTTCTCACCCTCTTTAGATTTATTTAATATGCAGGACATGTATATTCATTGATCTTGATACACATCCAACAATGCAGATGGAGATGACTGTTGAGATGGATGATAATCTTGTGATCTTGAAAGATCTTGAGATGCTAAGTGGGTGGCCAGTATCCGACTGTCCCCGCCACCACGAAGTGGTAAGGGGACCGATTGAGTGGGGTCACATCCGTAACCCGTTGGAACGGCTAGGCTTGTTTTTGAAGGTTGATGAAGAAGTGAGCTTCAACGGAGATGATGGAGAAGAGGGGGAGATCTTTTCATGAATCCTGTTATCTTAATCGTTTTTTTGTTTTGTTTTGTTTTGTTTTGTTTTGTTTTGTTTTTGTTTTGTCATTCAGCTCCAATTGTTTATAAGCCTATGGGGTTGTAAGGCTTACATGATTTTTTTCTGAGGCATACATAGTTCTGCAATTTTGTATTGGGTAAATTCAAGATCTGTATATGGTTAGGTTAAGGGCATTTGATTGGATTAAATGTACAATTGAATTACATATTTAATAAAATTTCATTTTTCTTGTTGAAATGCAACAAGTTGAAGAAAGATTAAGTATTTATTTGGTAATTAATTTCGCAAATGTGAATTATACCATATTTAAAAGGGCATCTCACTACTTAGTTTTATGAAATTGTTGGATTTTATATCTTCACTATTAATTTGATCAATCAAATGGGAACCAAGTGTGTTATACATTTATGTTACATCTCCTTTTTGCGCTTGTTCTTCAAGTAGGGCTCCATTTCCTTGTTGAAATTTGGGTGAGAAAAATTAGTTCCCTAGTTTGAAGGTGGGCGAATTTGGGATTCACCCTTGTTTTTGTTTATCAGAGAAGAAAGGAATAAAAGAGAATCTCAAACACCTAAGAACAGCTTTTCTTTTTCCTTTTTTTTAAAATAAAAAATAAAAGATTATAAGGTAATTGCTTGAACAAGAAAGCACTTCGGTCAGAGAAATTTTAACTAAAAAAATCAAAAAAGACAAAAAACACGAAATAAATAGAAGTTATGACAAGCAAACACAAATTTCAAAAAGAGAGGGAAAAAAAAAGATGCTAAAAGCCAACTACATTTTTTCAAACAAACACCCCAATATAACCTAGGAACAGGGAAAAAAAAAAGATGCTAAAAGCCAACTACATTTTTTCAAACAAACACCCCAATATAACCTAGGAACATAAGATTTGATTCCACAAAGCACTAAAATATAACTTTTCAAAAACTACTACTTTAATGTTTTTAGCACAAGCAAACAAGAAAAAGTTACCAAAATATATTGACACAAATTGCAAAAAGGGGAAAAAAATGCTAAAAGCTGCATTAAAAAAGTTGTAAAAGTTTCCGAGGAATTTTGATGTGCAAGCTAACCCAGAACAAGGTTTGGTTTGGCTATTCCTCCTTGAGGTTCACAACCTAATCCAAACAAGATGTAAAAGCAGCCAAGACTGCAGGCTCCCACTGTGCAGCTCCATCTTCCCACCACAATTACATTGTTATCCAGCAGGAGTAAAGGTATTTCCAAAGTTAAATTTCAACTACAAATGAGAAAAGCTAGCACTCAGCATAATAGAGAAAACAAGTAGATATTACGGGTTGGATGGCTGAAGTCAGTGATCCAAGCAAAATCTTTGCAAAGAAGGCCATTGCCAAGAAAGCAGCCAATGATTATTGTTGAAACATAACTGGGTAGGTATCTGGGATCGGCTCATACTGTGTACCGGTTCTTGGCATTTTTGTCTAGTTTTATTGCATCATCCTGAAAAAGTAGAGAAATATCAACTAGTTAGCACCATACAAGTTCTGATCAATTAAATGGAAATAAATTGTAGAAATCCCAAATCAATATCCTTACATGAAATATGAATCCTATAGTCTCACTGTAATCAAGAAACTCCTTCCATTGCCTCCCAATGCTCATCTAAAACAAAAACAAAAAACCTTACATGAGACCCAGTGCAAATTCATTCCAAACAAAACCTAACCTGTGCGCGCGCGTGTACATGTACATGTGCATGTGTGTGTGTGTGTGTGTATGTGTGTGAGAGAGAGAGAGAGAGAGAGAGAGAGAGAGAGAGAGAGAGAGAGAAACACAGGTGCCTTGTAACAGCAGTTTTGGATCAGTAATCAATGTCTCTTGCATGAATTTACATGTACTTAAGTCTCATGAAACAAATTTAGTTATTTGCTATATTCACTAAATTTTGTTCTCATTAAATATCCAAAATCGCATGCGCACACACACACTCTTTGATATTCTATATTTGTAGACAATTATCAAACCCTATGATCAAAATTCGCTTGCAGGCATTCCCTCAATTACAATTCTATCTTCCTAGCCTTGCTACCAAGCCCATCAAATCCTCAATTAGATTGCCAATTCACCATGCATAAAATACAGGCGAACATAGGATATTGGTATCATAAAATTAATTGGAATTTGACTTCCAATTAGCTTCTGAAGCACTACAGTTATTGAAGTATACCTCTCAAGAAGCATCCCGAATCCTATCCTCCTCCAGCACCGCAGATGACCTGTTTGGGGTATACAAGGGATATGGCCATTTGACCGGATATATGAGGGTTGAAATTATTTTGTCTACTTCTTTCTCTTCTATCCTGTGTTTGTTTTATCACAAGTTTTGGATCTAACACCCCTTGGGATATTATATCCTCCTCCAGCTCAACAAATGACCTGGCCTGTTTGTTTGGGGTATTAAGGGATATGGCCATTTGACCGGATAGACGAGGGTTGAAAACATGTGGGTGCCAATATTTTTTTTTTGTCAAATACTTTTTCTTATATCCCGCGTTTGTTTTATTATAAGTGTTGGATATGACACCCCTTGGGATATTATATCCTTCCAAATGGTGGGGTTATGTAGCACCATCTCCCCCATAATATTACATATCCCCCATCATTGAAAATGGCTTCATCCTTCATTTGAAGGCTACAATTTATTCATATTCTCTTATCTAACAATATATCCTGATATAAAAAAGGATATAGCATATACGGGCCTAGAGTATATATAATCCCATCTCTTCTCATAAGTATTATATATCTCAACTTATATCCGATAGTATTATATATCTTGTTACCCTTGTATACCCTCTTATTTCATATCAAGACAAACAAACAAACCTTACAGTATGACTGATTTACCACTTCATCAATGGTCAAATTTCATATCATACCATCTCATCATCCTAGTCGAAAAGGCTGGTAAATAGTTGGCATCCCTCTGCATCAAAACCTTTGTATTTGTTCCTCTAGATCCAATGATCAAATCCACAACATTGGAATATAACATCAACCAAGTTACTGACGCAGAAATATACAGTTACAGTGATAGAGAAAGGAAGTTCTTTCAATACCTCAAGTCAAATGGAATAAATTTCACGACGACTAAGTGCTAGAACTGAACAACCTCATTCAAATCTTTATTTATCAATGCTATACCAATGTAAATATTTCCTTGCAGAGCTATCCCTACTGTTGATCAATCCAATCATCCACAAATGTGGAATTACAGAACAATAAACCAACGAAAACAGAGAGAATGTTAATAGCTTAACAACAGCTACGTGAACCCACCCCACCTAAAGAAAATAGTAATAAATATAATGAAGAATATCAAAAGGTTAAGGTGTCTGTCCACTTTGATAGTTACTTTTATTTGCTCTTCCTCATTGGTGATGAAAACCATTCAGACGGTCAATTCTATCACTGGTCACATGAGCCATTGCTCCATTGCGTATAGAAAATGACAAATGATACAAGGAAAAAATAGAAGGGAAATATGAGAAATACAGGTAGATTTACTTATTTAAAAGCAACTACCTGAGCAGCTTCATTTGCAGCGTTCTTGGTCCACAGCGATATTTTGTCCTGCCTATTTCTGATATTGACAACTGCACCACAGATTTCATCTCCATGATCAAACTGCTCTCCAATCATTGCCAGTAACTACAGGAAAATTCAGGAGAAAATTAGAGGGGAATTAGAGTTTAGATTAAGTATGGTCTAACCGTACCGTATACAGCCAACAAGTGTCAGATTTTCCCCTAGCAAAGCTTGCAGTCCACTTCCCCCCATTAGCACAAACAGGGTCTTCCCATTTTGGTTCAATTTTGTATTTAAAACAATGGAAATCTGCTCCCACAGTCAATTTGCTTGGACGGTGTATGTTATTGTACAGGCTGCATAAAAAGTAAATTTTAAAGGGAAACTTTTATAAGATGAAAAAAAAAGAACCTAGGCACTGATAATTCACAAAACGTGTCAATAAACCAAATGATAAAGGCTTCAGTGCAACAGATAACATTTATGACCATAAAACAAGAAGTTACGCATCATCACAAACTCAGGAGGAATAGGAATTACGCCATAAAAAATATTCCAGGTAAGTGGCAGCTAAGGTAAATAAATAAATAAAACCGAGCTGAACCAAGTGCTAGCTTGCTTAAGCTCAAGCTCATCACCCTAAGATGAAGTTTTAAGCTCAGTTTGAGTGTTTGAGATCAAATGAAGCTAGCATACAGCAGTTAGAGCATTGACTGGCAGACTACTTGGGCTTCCAAGTCAACATGCCTCAGGTTCATTGATGGGTGAAATATATTAAAGAATGCAATGACTTATCAATGTTCCATCAGTAATCAATGCAAACTGCAAAGTTCATTATTGTCTCAAAAACAGGAACAAAAATTAATACACAAACTTCACCTCGTTGTTGAAATAAATGATTTAAGACATCATTTGATGTATCATGGGAAGAAGCTGTGAACATCACAAATAACTCCGGAATTCAATGAAAATTATGTGGCCTCTTTCTACTAGTTCGCAATCTAATCTCGGTCCTGCTTAGACTCATTTAATAAGAGCTCTTGAACATGATGACCGAGTTTGGTCCATTAGCCGACTGAATGAGCCCAAGCTCGAGTAAAGCTCAAGCTATTAATTTGACAGCTTGGATTTGTAGCTCTAAGAAAGTAACTCAGAGGCCACGATACAAATAAACCAAAAAACATCTGTGCTCATGACTAGAATAGATGCTCAACTAAAAGTTGAATTACTCTACATATATCATAATTAAAACAGGTTTCTCATCACCTCAACAAAGCCAAGAAAAGATCTATTTATTTATTTATTTATTTATTTATTTTGGGGGGGGGGGGTACCACATAAGATAAATGGGATTTCAGTCAAAGGTCTAAAAAAATAAATTTTAACACGTAAGGTCCATCAACAAAAATTTTAACTCGCATGGTCTAATTGCGTGATTTTTCTTGAAAATATTCTGCAAACAGATAAATTTATCTATGTGCATATTTATGCCTAACAGATAAATTTATTTGTTTGCATATCAACACAGATAATGCAAATAGATAAATTTATCTGTCTACTTATTTATACCTAACAGATAAATTTATCTGTTTGCATATTAATACAGATAATGCAAACAGATAAATTTATTTATTTGCTTATTTATACCTACCAGATAAATTTATTCGTTTGCATATCAACACAGATAATACAAACATAAATTTATTTGTATTTTTTATATATGTTTTGAAAAAGCACAGATAAATTTATCTATGTTCTTTATGTGTGCTTTCAATAAAAAAAAGATAAATTTATCTGTATTCTTTATACATGTTTTGAAAAGGCACACATAATTTTATCTATTTTAGGGTATTTTTGTTCTAAAAGGACCTTGCGCGTTAAAACTTTTATGATGATGGATCTTACTCGTTAAAAAATCTTATGTTAGATGAAAAACAGTAAACAGTCTATAAATTGCATTGTTTACCAATTTTCCGTAAGATAAATAGTGCAGAAGAGAGACTGGATGAAAACAATTCCAGGGGGGAATTAATGAATGAGAGCACATTTAATTATTTTTGATGTATTTGAGATGAAGAGCAAAAAGATACCAGCAAAATGCACTAAGGATATGCACGTCTGTATACTTCTGTTTATATGACTACATATTAACCCAATTAACTAATTAAATTGATAGGAACATATTGTCACTAGCAGGCAATATAGGGTTTTTTTTTATTAAAAAACTTTAAAATCTGGTAGATATATACACATCAATCACCAAATCTACCTCAGTTTGTATATTTATGATTTTATTTTGGTAAATTACACTAACACCTATCTCACAATTACATTGACACTGCTCATGTTTCTCAAATAAATGTTACGCCCCAAATAACAATCACTAACCTACATGGCTATATAAGAAGATCACATTTGTAGCCGGTATATTCCAATACGTGAATTCATCATTTGCTCAACATTGAATTTTAACTAGACCTTCTGGGGTAAGGGAAAATTCATCAGGTTAGAACTTTAAGACTTTAAGATGGTGATACCAACAGTTTCCACCCTTTTCTTAACAGACAACTAATGGAAGAGCTGTTTATGTCCATTGTCAGGTAAATTACAGAGTACGGGGTGTTATTTAATTTTAGAAACTCAGGGAGTGTCCTGAAATTGACAAAAATCTTTGGGGTAATAGTGTAATTTACACATACGTTACTTGAAACACGGATCGTTTTTCTACAAGGACTGGGTTCGGGAATTTAGTACGCAGAATTCTCTAAAATATGATGCAAGATGGGTGGGCTTGCATAGTTGACACTATTATAGTTTTAAGATATAAGTTATAAATTTGATCAATTTTCTCTTTACTAATTAGACATTCAATGATATATATTCCATTTCATTCTTCAAATAGTAAATAATCATGTAAAAACACAATTTTAGGAGCATTATGGCCCAATTTATTATATTTATTATGCCTAAACACCATTCACTCCAGAATTTAGTTCATTGTATTTGATTTCTTCCCAAGACCGACCTTGAAGTTCTAAAACAATACAAGGAAAAAACATTAGGATCACTTTGTATTGCTTAATTTACTGTTTCGGAATGAAATAGGTACAGTGTTTTGGGAATTGCATTCCAAAATGTAACTCGCTAGGATATTATTGCTTTCTAGCAGTATTGATTTGTAATCTTATTTTTCTCATATCAAAAATATTAGAATAGGCATTCAACATACAATCACTGAGGAGGGGGCATTACGCATAAAAAATGACTCAATATTCATCCTAAGATGTTTTAACAGTTGATTACTTACTAAATGGAGGAAGGCTATGGATTCAACTGCCTAACTCACATCACATTCCACCAGGGGACTAAATGCAACTCAATTCAGATGTTCAGCATCTCTCCCCCCACCCTCCCCCCGGTAAGTATCCAGTGTTACAGAAATAAAAAAGACACCAGGGACGGTATCACCCGTATACATCAAACTGTGCAAAGGAAAACTGGAAAAAGAGTCTGGCCTATATAAACATCAATCTATTCCAAAAGTCCTTCAAAAATGTCAACACAATTGCAAACTGATTTAAAGCTCAACTCCTCACGAGAACCAATTATGCAAAACAGCCAAAATACTACTTTCTCGAGCAAAAAAAGGAGTTTCTTTGGCCTCAAACACCAAGCCATCTTTCTTTACTAACTTTAGCCACTCTCCAATGAAAAAGGAATTCCATCACACTAGAAGGAAATACCCCCACCAGGTCAAACAATAGGAGGAAAAGAGCCCAATGCTCCCTAGGCATTGAACAATGGATAAAGAGGTAAGCTACTGATTACACATAAAATACCAATTAACATGAACTTGTCTCATTTGGACAAGGTTCTGAATGCTAAGAATCTTGTCATGCACCACACCTATACCCAAAAACAAAACAAAAAAACTTAGTAGCTGCCTTCGTGCCAAATAGCCCTTTGAGGAAAGGAGGCAGCCCTAACACACAACATAGCTCCATAACAGGACTTCACCTAAAACTTATCAGACTTTGACCTTAACCAAAGCACTGCATCCTCACCCTCCCCCAATATAGGCATCTCACAAAGCATCCCAAGAAGGGATGCCAACTCCTCTACCTCCCAATCATTCAACTCCCGCCAACAGCAACACTTCATCCAAGACTATCCTTGCAATCGCCTCTCCACACCAAAGAAGAGATAAAAAACAAAGCCTCCTCCCATTTCCCACCACAAACTTCTTATGAAAACTGGAATATATGCCAACCCGTACTAATTCCCTTCCAAAGATAGGACTCCATAAGGGCCGCTAATCTCCAATGACATCCAATCTCCCCACAAGCTCCCGTGTTCTACTGTTATCACCCTTCATTAAGATTTATCCAGCTCACATGCATATCTCCAAATCCACTTGCAAGTTACCCAGAAGAGATTGGTTAAAGATACTCAATTACCTCATTCCTAACCCTCCCTCTATAGCAGGAGCACAAAACCCCATCTACCAGACGACATTTGAACTCCTCAGCAATCCCTTCTAAAGGAAGTTCCTTTGTAGGCATGACTGGTAAACAAGGACATAAAATGAGTGGGCATGCCCGATAGAGAGCCCTTAATCAAGCCTATCACCTTCTGATACAGCTGCCTTTTTCATCCATACAGCTTCCTTTGAAATATTTCAATAGTAGGATTCCACACATGATTAGCCTTGAAAGATGAGTACAAAGGAAGCCCGAAATAGGTGATTAGAAAAGGGGCTCCACCTGGCATCAATATAAGAAGATTCCTAGCTGGAGATGAAGCAGACTTTTCAAGACTCACCTTTAAGCCAGAGACATTTTCTAAGCAGAGGACAATATAACAGAGATATCCTAATTAGGAGGGAGTGGCATTGTAGAAAATAATAGTAACGTTAACGCACAAGAAATGCAACATTGATAGACGGGCTTTATCTGCCCTCCCCACTTGGAACCCTTTTAGGTAACCCCCTACAACAGCCTTGTTGATCAATCCGCTTAACTTCCATTAGTCACATAAATAGAAGAGTGAGATAACAGATCACCCTGCCTTAACCCACGAGCCGTCTTAAAGACACAGGTTGGAGATTCATTAAAATCAAAACCGAGAGAGTCGCTGTAGAAATATAAAACTGAATCCACTCCCTGCATTTCACTTCAATGTATCAAACCCCATCCTCTCAACACAACCCCAAACAACGTGACCATAAGCTTGCTAATGTCAATCTTGGAAATCAAGCACGAGGCACCAATTTTGAATCTATAAGTCCAACCCTTCATTAGCCACCAACACCGCATCAAGACTCAAGTGTCCTGTCCCCCGCACCCCTGCACAAACCCATTCTGAAAATTTGAAACAAGAATGGACAATGCTTACCACCTTGTAGACGAAAGCTTATAAGCCCTTCCAGGCAAACTAATGGACCTACAGCTCTTAATTTTTTATCTTCCCCTTCTTAGGAATTAAGGCCAAAAAAGTAGCACTCAAACTCTTCTCAAATCGATCCTCCTCAAAGAAATAACGGAATAGCCCCGGCGCATGCTCTTTCACCACCTTCCAACATTGTTGAAAAAAGGCTAACCCCATCATATTGTTACCCGGGGCCTCATCCGCATTTACAGCCTTTAAGGTTGCCACTACCTCATCCAAAAGAGGCCTCTTCACGCAGATAGTGAGAAGAAGTGAAGAGATCTTTATGGAATCCAACAACACCGCTATTAATCTCCTCTTTCAAGGTCAAAATTCAATCCCTACCCGAAACTTGTCAATATAATTGACCTGCCAATGAGCGAGCACTAACCATTTGTGAAAGAAGAAAATATTTTCCTTACCAGCTTGAAACCAAAACCATGTGCTCCAACAAATCTCCTCCTCAACAATTGAAACAAATTCCTCTTTCTTCTGATCTCACAAAAGCTTCTCATCCTCCAATGAATTGCACCTACCTTCCAACCCATCCAATAACTGGATATCATCCAACACTTTTGCTTTATGGACTCCCAAATCCGAACAGGCCCAAATCCTCCCTATTCCAAGTCTTAAGATCTTCTTTCAAAAGTTCTAATTTCTTGGCCTGGAAAAACACTGGGGTTAACCGCCTTTGAACCTTATAGCTCCCCCATCAATTCCTCACCTTGCCTTGGATGTTTTTCAACTGAATGCAGAGAGGGGGAGAGAGATTACACACACACACACACACACACACACACACCAAAATATATATATATATAGCCAAAACTGGCAGCTGGATTCCCTATAAACGTACATAGTTCCAAACCGAAAAATGCGGATAGAAATATCACTATCCTGCAAATGGAGCAACACAGAAAGAAGCATCAATAATTTTCGAGCACTTAACATGTATCAATCATCAATAGCATGGGCAACCTGATTGCCCAATAACTAGCCCAGTACAAACATGTAATTTGCAAAAGGTAACAAGGCCATTACGACTGCTCATCTCCTAAGTACATAAGCCCAGTAATAGGCTGGAGATAAACCAAACCTCCAGCAAAATTTGCATAATGTTGCAGCCTAGCAACTCGAAAAGCATGTGAATAAAAGGAAAAGAAAATCCTCCAGACAGGTATTTTTTTACATGATTAATACTTTATTTCTAAAGAGATTCAAAATAGACTTTGATAAGGAGAACTTAAATAGGTTTCAAGAAGGAAAACTTTAGTCTCACACCACCGGTGAAGAGACTAAACATATAAGGAACATGAAAAGGAAAAGCATAGTTGCTCCATCCTCGATTGGTTTCCCATTATCTCTGGCTTATCATCTGGCACTGAGTTCCAGCAAAAGCAAAGTGCACAACAATGTGTACCAAACCAAACTTTTGTACGAGCAAATGCTAGTACCATCTAAAGCATCTTCTGCTACATTACCCAACAATATTGCTTGAATTGCAAGGTTGAAAGTTTATGCAACTCCTAGCAATATTCATATCTGTCTTCAATTATCTGCTAAACTATAGCTAAAGAAATGTCCATCGTCCAATTCCTTCATGCATGCTCATTTTCATATGTTAGCGGGTCGTAAATTAATGGAACTTAAAAATCAAAAACAAAAGAATATAAAAACCAATTCTAACAATACAACTTAACATCTAGTCAACCTTAACACCGTACTCCTAAGACTATGAATATGATTCTTGGACCTTATATATTAGTTATCGGAATCTTACGATTCACAATTCAGTTCATGATTCGATTTACGATTCATGCATAAATCGATACGAATCTACGGGCGAATCTATTTTGTAGTAGAACCGTGATAAATCTTACGATTCGTGAGTCGATTCACTATTTACAATTCATGTGATTTTTAAAATTATCATATCCAACAAATTTTGAACTCCTATTTGTCACTTTTTTTTTATTTTGAAAATATACTATAGTATAACTTAGTGTGTTTACTATAAAAATACAATATTATCTTGTATAATGTGTTGCTCATTTGGTGATTAGAGAACATAACAAGAATAAAGCGAATCCGATAGGTTTTTTAACCCTTTTTTTTTATTTCTCTTTTATGTAAAAAAATGTCAAAGTACATTGTTTAAAAATTTAAATGATAATGATACTTTTAATAAATGTTTTATTGTTATTTTGGTGAATTAATCATAGTTTAATATAACATAAGTTAAATTATTTAAACTCAATAGTTGCACAATATTTTTATGAACTTTTATGTTATTATCAATAAGCATATAAGACACGTATTAAAATGTGTTATATTTAATTTAAAGAGTTTTCACCATCTCTTTTATATTATTCTACTCTCTTTGAGATTTTTTGATTCATTTTATGAATTTTAAAAGAGAATATACTAGGATTTTTAAGAAATCTTATAGTGGGTTAAATTTTAATCAAAATCTCTTATGATGAAGATATCCTTATAAGGTTAGGTAATTATGTTCTTATTGTATATTTTGTGTTTATATTAGTTTTATTTATTTTATTTCATATACATGAAGTGTTTAATATCATATTTATAATTTATGCTGAATTTTACGATTCTCGATTTAATTCGATTCACGATTTGTAAAATTTAAATTTCAGTTCACGATTCAATTCACGATTTGACAACTATTTAATCCATTGTGAAACAAACAAGGTTCCTATAACAACAAACAAATATGCACACAAATATATTTTACTGACAAAGCTTTCCCCTATAAAAATATATTTAAAGAAATTGCATCCTTCGAACATTGGAATAGACCTTAACTTGGGTGTTAATAAGAAACACTCCAACTTGATAGTCATCAACTATCACTCTATAACCTAGGAATATACCTTAACTTGGGTGGTAATAAGAAAGTAAGAAACACTCCAACTTGATTGTCATCAACTATCACTCTATAACCTATGTTACACATACTCTTCTAAATGTGTGTTATTAGATTGTCGGATACTCGACCTTTAGGTAAGAATACGGGATATATGTTCGACATATGCCCCTAACAAGTACATATTCAAATTTGAGTTCACCATACAACTATGCTTTAAACTCTCCCTTTCTCTCTCACAGAAAGGAAAAAATTATAAATACAACTCCAAAGAGAGAGAGAGAGAGAGAGAGAACCTCTACATAAGGAGAAAGAGTCAAACGGTTGATCTACTAATGACGTGTAAAAGCTCTACCCAACTAGGCTAACCTTATTGATTAGCACTAAACTCATGTTATATAGACTCTTACAAATTTGTGAAGTATAGTGCCAAACAATCGACACATAAGTAAGGGTATGATACATGAGTCCAACATGTTGGGTTGGGTGTGTACCTTTTGAATGCGTTTTTGTAGTTGAATTAACTATATGACAATCATAATGACTTTTTTTTATGCACAAATGCTCTATATCAGTCTGTGAATACCATTTTACCCTAAAAACATAAACTTAAAAAATATGAAATCTACTCGTGTCCTAGTATCATTGTGCATGAGTAGTGCATGAATCCGATATTTAGACATACACACATTAATTTCACGTATTATGCATAAAATGTTGCATGTCATTTGCCACTGTAAACATCATTTAACCTTCAAAATAAAATAAGCATATAAAGAAATATAAACATTTGATCATTTCCATGTCCTCGGACATAATAATTAGGTGAATCTGCCTCTTCAACGCATATCCATATTCGACGCTTGTACCTAAATTCATTTAACATGGCCTAAAACTAATTCTTTGATTAGAGGTAACGGAGGAAAAGCCAACCAATATCTATTAAGATTTAAAGACCAAATCTAAGAGGTTGACACTATCCCAAACATTCTTTCTAACCAACCCAATACTCTATTTAAGAGAACCAAAGATTCAAATTAATATTATTTACTCAAAAGGGATTATGGAGGATTATACTGTTCATGTCAACTCTAATCACATTACTCTATTTTCATCTTTACTTTTTTAAACAACCGTTCATTTCTCTTTATAATTCAAATAATTTCTACTTTTCCTCCAAAATGAAAATTATATTATTTAGATTTTATTAAATACATTCAATAGTGGTCTCTTTTTAAATGTGTTGTAAATATCTTTTTAATAACAACAAATTTATGAAAAATAAATGTACAAATTAAAAGCTTTACTCATTTGATGAATAAAATCTTCATTCTTTATATCTAGAGATACTGAATAATTTTGTGACACTAAATATAGAGAACTAAATTGCCACTCTCTAAAATAGAGAAGACTTTAGATAATGGGTTGGAGTGAGTTTTTACTCTAAAAATAAAAATTTACAGATTGGGTTAGAGTTGCTCTAAACCATTTAAAAAAAAGGAAAAGAAAACCAAATTGATCTTTCTGATTAACCAAATAATACTCCAGAACCCCAAATTTGCAATTATTCAAGTTTAGATAAACCCTCAAACAATCGAATTGCTTAATATGGTCTGAACTTCCATTCCCTTAAAAAGAAGACAAACGAAAAAACACAAGCTTCAATTACCTAATTTTCACCTTTTCAATTTCTTAAATTTTCTCAGAAATCCGAACAGAAACTGAGACAAAGCAAAGTAATCTAAGAGATCATCACGCTCTCAAAAACTCGAAATTCATTTATGTATTCAAACGTCTATATTTTCCCAATCATCTAATACAACATGCATATATATATATAAATTTGTATACCCCCAGAACTGTTCGACAGTGGAGAAAGTGTAGATGGGGCGAATGGAACTGCCCCAAGCGGCTTGCTTGGACTTGACGGAGGGGTTGTCGAACCAGAACGTCCACGAGTGCTCCAGAGGGTGCGTTTGAGCGATGACGGCCGTCGTCATCGTCTTGGCCGACGACAACTTTTCGTCGTCGCCGACGATCTCTCCTTCCTCCGGCTCATCACCATCGTCGACCGGTGACCTAGGATTATTGTTGGTTGGCTCTTCTGCGCTTGACGATTTCGATTCTTCCTCCGCCATTTTTGTCCCTAAACTCTCTGTACCTCTGGATTCGTCTAGTTTACAAAGAAGAGAGTATAAACGCACATCTATTAGAAATTTATTTGTGACTAAAAATAATTTAAATGTAATTTAATTATAAAATTAATTTTTAAAGTAATAACAAAATTAAAAAAAATTAATAGTCTCACCACAAATTTACCAATGATTTTTTATTAGACTTATTTTTATTTTAAATAAAAACTATATATATAAGCTAAAGAATATACAAAATTAACAATATTTTTTAGATATAATTGTTGGCGATAGGCGTGCACGTAGGTCGGTTTGGTTCGCTTTCGTACTAAGTTTAGAACCGAATCAATTTTTATCGGTTCTAATTTTTTGAACCCAGAATCAACCCAATCATATTGTAGAACCAAATCAAATCAAACCAATAAAAATCGGATTGGTTCGGTTTGGAATCACGGTTCCATGAATTTTAAAAATTATTTTGTGCACATGAAAAAAATTACTATGTATAAATTTTAAAAATTTAAAATGAATAATAAATAAAAATTAAGACTCATACATTATAATAAAAATATAAAATAAAAATTTAAATAATTATTTTACAATCTATTTAGTAAAAGAAATAACAGATATCTAATAAAAAAATTCATAGAAATAAGTGACATATAACAAATAAATAACAATTAATAATAATTATCTAATCTAATGACTTTTTTTTTTCTAATTTGTAAAAGTAGAAAAATTTTATATTTTTTCTATATTAATCTTTCAATAATTATATATGTAATCTAATGGTTATATTTTTTATTTCTTTATATATATATATATATATATATATATATTGAGCGTGTCTAGACAATTGTCTAATTATGTTGGAAATATGCCAAATTAAAACTTCTAATCAGTCCAACTGTGTGCAACCTGCAGCAATAAAGCTTCCTATCTCAAAATTGCCACAATTAAGTGGACTTCTATCAAAATTCAATTGTTTTGAGAAAATAAAAAAAATAAACTTGCACGAAAATAAACAAGAACTGAATTAAAATCCATTGGAATTACATTGGAATCAAATGAAACGACATCACACAGATATGTCTTACCATGAACCTAAATTAAGAACACTTTAAATAGAAATTGAATAGATAGAAATATAAGATATAAAATTGACAATACTTTGGAGCTTGAGTGATATGTTGATGTGTATTTTTCTCCTTCATTACCATTCATCATTTATAAGCTAACAACCTAGTCGTTATCCCCACTCTCCTTTTTTTCTACCAACAATCACTTACAGTTTTGACTAATTCTTTTTATGACACGTGTCATGTGTTCTCTTTTCTTTCTAACAAATGTTCTTCTTATTTTGAGGG
>JAULJZ010178588.1:0-22911 GCA_032270985.1 Heliamphora pulchella
AAATCGTAGTTGAAAAATCGACCGGTAAAAAGGTATTCTTCTAAATTAACTTTGGTTGCACGAGTTTTATTTTGATCACTCGACGTCAAAAATTTTATCTGGAGCCTGTTTCGGCGTTTGTCCGCTTAGTTTATTTTTACTGTTAATCATTTACAAAAACAATTATCTTGGCAGTTTTGCCTCCAACAATTGGTATCAGAGCCGTTTTATTTTTTGTTTACGGTTTATCAAGGCCGGGTAGATTTAGAACTGTGCTAACTTTGTTTTGCAGGTGTTCTTATCCCGATTTTATGATCATCATTTATTTTTCATGTTTGATTGAATGTTTTGAATGAATGATGATTAATTTTTTTTAACCACGAGGGTTGATTGTGGTAGATTGATTGTGAATTCTACAGAGGCAGAGTGAACAGTGAACCTTAGAGAGGAAAGGGGGAGAGCTTCTCTCTCTAGAGAAAGCTCTCCCCAAGGCGTCAATGGTGGACTGCCTTTGGATCACTCCCATGGCAATGGTGGGGTGAATCTATGGCACTTAAGGCTCTAATCGTATCTTTGCTTCATGTCTATCGTCTTTTGTCTCATATGTCTGATGGCTTCAGGGTGCCCATTCATGACGAATGGGTGTTGCAAAGTTTTCTCCAATGACGGCCCAGGGTGTTTGTCCATGGATATACTATCATCAGGTTGGGTTCTCATATCTGATATGGCTCATCAATGGTGACCTAATTGGATTTTCTACATTTTTTTGGGTAATTAAATGTAACATAAAATAAAAAAGTATACATGTTTACAAGGGGCATATCCTAAGTAAATACAACAGAACCATAAAGGGAGAAAGCTCCCTATAACCAAGTCAACCCCAGTTAACAACCAATACCTTAAAAACAAAAGGACCCAACCCCCGCTTAAAAGCGGAAGGGAACTAGCGAATAAAAACACGTTCCATGCACAACCCGCATGGAAGGGAGAAAACCACAGACAATACCAAAACATAGTAGTCATAAGACGCCTAACTAAAATCAAGAAACTGACAAGGACAAGAAATTCCACTGACCCAAACCAAGGGAAGCCTAGTCTCACAGAGATAGTCATGCTCCCCAACCAATGGGGAGGAAAGGATAAAGACTGAAAAACCATTGTTGAAGAGTGTCGAAAATCCATACCAGTCCTAGAACCTCAATCAGGATAGCCATCATTGGGAAACATCAACAAAAAAGACTGGCAACAGAACCACCAAGGATCAAACCACAGGTCCAAAGGACAGCCGAGAGGGAACCAACAAAGGTCGAAGAGCACAGTACCACAGGGAGATGGGCTTTTATGGGTATTTGATCACTATAGTAGGCTTTTATGGGTATTTGATCACCAAAGCCATCATCGCACCTTGTTGCGAATAGTAAACGCGCGTTTTCGCTTCATGCCTTAGCTGTTTTACTCAATGGCAATGGCGTGGGGTCTACGCCATACTCCAAGCTAACAAATTCAATAATCAATCAATTAGTCATATCAGACATATAATAAGCAGTTTATCCCACCTTAAGACTCGTGATGTCTTCGCCGGTGTTAACCCAAAGTCTAAGTGATAATTAAGAAAATTCAAGAGACACTTCACATTATACAAAGTACCAAGATGAGGGATTTAGGACCGCTATAATTGGGCCTTCTCCGAATTTACCACCGTTGTGGGATTAGGTCCCCCGAATTAGGCTCTTCTCTGAAATTACCCTTCAAAACATCGCGGCAATGGGGTCTACGTTTGCCATAATTAGGCTCTTCACAGAAATTACCACCGTAATGGGATTAGGTCCGCCGAATTAGGCTCTTCTCTAAAATTACCCAATTTGCCCATGTCGACACCACTTTCATAATATAACCATAACTCAATGAGCGACAAAATCAAAGAGACATCAAAATAAGAGTGCTAGTGACGAATCCATGGTGCCTAACCATATTATGATAAACCATTTCAAACACCGGGGACACGCCCAAGGTGTATAAATCAATTTTATAATACTGGAGACACGCCCAAGGTTCACAAGGGGAATTCATCCCAAAATATTTTTGAAAATAGCAACCAAGGATGCCCTAGACTTAGAATCAAGAATGGCAATCTCAATACAGCCCATCTCAACAACGGTTTGTACAGATGGACTCCAATATACCAGGATGCAAGTGATAATGTCAATAATGTATGGTATGGATCTCAAATACAACCATTTATAGCACTGCATCAACTAGCATGGCAAGATTCATAGTACAATGCGCAAAGCATAAGGTACAAGTATGTGAAGCACAAGTTACAATTCTCAAGATATGATTCAAACACGATAACATTAGTTCTAATACCTTTAATTGAATATCTTGAAAAAACGTAAAAATTAATTTCGAATTTTGCATTAATTAAATAGAAAAATATTTAATCGAAATAAATTATTATTTTTTAAAAAATTTAGAACAAAAAATAAAATAAATAAATACCTTTAATCACTACCTTAACAGAAAAACTAAAGAAAAACTGTATATTTATTAAATTTTATTTGTTACGCATTTAAATACGAAAAGATGGTTTGAAAAACTATAATCTTTGAAATCGTGCACACGGGAAGATGTTTGATTCTTTCAGATCATGTGATTTTCAAAATTGATAAATATATTTTAATTAAATAGATTTTTATAACCCTCAAAAAATATTTTAAAATCTAAGTGGAAAAGAAAATTTATTCACAGATAAATCCTACGGTCTCCATCACCAGTTTGTAGGTAATGCAATTAAATCCTGCGTGTTGGCAGTAAGGCCCTCCTCCCTATTGGCTAGATTAATTATAGTATCGCCAGTACAAATCTCCTTTAGGGATAATTCTAGATAATTGTTAGTGTGGATTACTTCTCCATTTGAAGGGTTTATTGTAAAGCGATTAATTTTGAGATTAGGTGATAGCTAACACTTAGCTGTATATAATAGTATTCTCTCCATCTGAGTCACTGCTATTATCTACTAGACCGAAACTATGTCAGTTATTTAATTTTACTTGGCATGGTCAGTTGTCTAGATAGTAAAATTAAAAAGAATTGGCCTATCTGGTCTTATGAAGGATAGTAGACGTCCTCCCATCGAAGTATGCTATTCTCAGGTTACTAGGCTGCTAGCGAATTAATTTTAAAATGGTAGAGGGAACCAAATTAAAATGAATTCAAAGTTTTACTCATCATAATTAATGATTTTTTTTAATTATGTGATTCTCAGAATTAAAATGGATTTCAACCCACTCGCTTCTATACTCAAAGAAAACAAACTTACGGGACTGAATTTTGTTGACTGAAAATATAACTTGGATATAATTTTAACTACCAATAGTATTCCTTCAATAGTAAAAAATGTGTTTGTTTTTGAAAAAGATTTTTTCTCGGGGCCAAAAGACATGAAGAAGAAAAAGGTTCAGAAACAAGGAGACACGATTTTCAGGGTAGTTAGTGGGCTACAGATTGGTGTGAAAAAGCCAAAAGGTAAATATTTTCACTGCAACTAAACACGAAATTAGAAAAAGCTATGTCTAGTATTTCTCAAAAGGCAGAACAAACAGAGTAATTTCTGTTCACTAGTTGTGAAAACTTGTTTTGCGGTGTTATCTATCGATACCTGATATGTAGATATAAGAGCCACTAATCATATCTGTAATTCGTTGTAGGAATTCTAAGAAACCCGACAACTTAGTGATTGAGAGATTTTTTTTTTGGGTAATTATGATGGAGATATTTACCTGCATATGGGCAATAATACAAAAGTAACAGCAGTTGGAGTAGGAGATATCACTCTCAGTTTTGGTAGAGATCAAATTTTAATATTGAGAGATTGTCTTTATGTACCTGCCATTAGAAGGAACTTAGTTTTCGTTTATGGATTGGCTAAAGACGGATATTTGATTTATTTTAATAACTCTGTGGTTATTAAGGATAATAAGTGGGTTATCTGTTCTAGTACATTAGTAGATGATTTTTATATTATTACTCTAATCTCCCCTACACTACAACTGACTGAAATGAATAACACATCTAATTTACCATATAAGAAAAAGTTTCATTCTTTATTGAATCAAACATTTATTTGGCCTTTACGCTTGAGTCATATTAATCTAAAAAGGATAAATAGACTGGTAGCATATTGACTTTGAGTTTATTAGAAGTGGAGTACTTCCAATCTGTGAATCTTACTTAGAAGGTAAAATGACCAAGAGGCCCTTTTCGGCCAAAGGCTATAGAGCTAAAGAACCGTTGGTGCTGGTTCATTCTGATGTGTGAGGTCCTATGTCAATCCGGACTAGAGGTGACTTTAAGTACTTCATCAGTTTCATTGATGAATAATCAAGGTATGGATATATTTACCTGATGCACCGTAAGTCTGAATATTTTGAAAAATTCATAGAATTCAAGGCGGTGGCGAAGAAGCGTCTCGGTAAAAGTATCAAATCACTACGATCCGACCGTGGTAGAAAATACTTCTTTGGAGAGTTTAAGGACTACTTGTTATCAGAAAGGATTACATCCCAGTTGACTGCACCTAGCACTCCGCAGTGGAATGGTGTAGCAAAAAGAAGTAATATGACTTATGAAAATGGTAAGGTTCATGATGAGTTTTTCAGGTTTAACCGATTCGTTTTGGGACTCGCTTTAGAGACAACAGCTTACATTCTGAACTTGGTACCTTCTAAGTCAGTACCTTCTACTTCCACAGAATTGTGGACCGGGTGTAAGCCTATTCTGAAACACATTCAGATTTTAGGGTGTCCAGCACATGTGCTGAAAGGGAATGCGAGTAAGTTAGAATCGAGGATAAAAGTCAATTTCTTTGTAGGGTATCCCAAGGGAACGAAAGGTGGTCTATTTTATAATCTTAAGGATCATAAAGTCATTGTTAGCACTAATGCCCAATTCTTGAAAGATGATTATATTATGGACCACAGGCCTAAAAACACTATTGTTCTGGAAGAACTGAGAGGAAATACTAATAGAAGAGAAGAATAAGTCACTAATATCCCATTACCTCATTGTAGTGGGAGGATTATCAAGACAGGTGCAAATCAAGAATAGGGTTCTAATTCTGCACAGCGTGTTCCTGCTAGTATAGCACAGGTAGTACCTTGTCATAGCGGGAGAGTTGTTCATCGACCTGACCGGTATATGTTCTTGGGATAATTTTTTGACAAGATCCTGGTAGAACTAGATACCGAGCCCTGTAACTACAATAAAGCACATCAAGTCAAAGATACAGATCTTTGGCAAAGGGCTATGAATTCAGAGATAGAATCTATGTATTCTAATTAGGTCTAAAAACTTGTAGAACCACCTAAAAGGATAAAATTCATTGAATGCAAGTGGATCTACAAGAGAAAGAGAGGAGCAGATGATAAGGTTGAAACCTTCAAATCTAGACTTATTACTAAATGGTTTACTCAGAAAGAAGGGATCGATTATGAGAAAACCTTTTCGTCGGTAGCCATGCTTAAGTCTATCTAAATTCTCTTATCAATTACCGCTTATTTTAATTACGAAATCTAGCAAATGGACGTCAAGACAATTTTTCTTAACAGAAGTCTTGACGAGTGTATGAATATGATACAACCAGACAAATTCATTACAAAGGGCCAAAAACACATGTTGTTTAATCTTAAGAGATCTATTTATAGACTTAAACAGGCATTGAGGTCTTAAAACACTCGGTTTAATCAAGCCATTAAGTCTTATAGTTTTGATCAAAGTTTAGATGAGTCTTGTGTGTACAAGAATCGTGACGGAAGCGTGGTGGTCTTTCTAATACTTTATGTAGACGATATCTTGCTCATTGAAAACGATGTGGGGGCATTATCTACGATTAACATATGGTTATCTAGGCAGTTCAATATGAAGGACTTAGGAGAAGCCAATCACATCCTTGAGATCAAGCTCGTACGAGATCGAAAATAAAGGATGTTGGGCTTACCACAAGCAAAGTATATCGATGATATCCTTACTCGTTTTAGCATATATGATTCCAAGAAATGGCTTTTTTCTTTCAGGCATGGAATTACACTATCCAAGGATCAGTGTCCTAAGACACCTGATGAGATAGAAATGATGAATGTGGTTCCTTATGTTTTGGCAGTAAGAAACCTCATGTATGCTATGCTTTGCAGTAGACCCGACATTTACTTTACTGTTGGCGTAGTTAGCAGATATCAGTCTAATTCAAGGTACGGTAAAGAATATAATCAAGTACCTAAAAAGAATTAAGGATTATATGTTGGTTTACCAGGCAGACAGTCTAGTACCTTTGTGGTACACAGACTCAGATTTTCAGTCAGACATAGAGTTTGCATCAGGAGACAACCTTGTAGATCCTTTACAAAGAGCTTACCGGCTAAAACTTTTGATAGTCATGTAGAGGGCATGGGAGTCAGATATAAGACAGCATAGTTTTGAGTATAACTGGAAGATTGTTAGGGTTGGTATACTGCAAATCATATTTTTAGTATTTAATTTTATTTTAATAAAATTAATTTTTTTATGAGAATTTTTATGAACAATGTATGTGTATCACTTCTTCAATGTTATGCATGAATGTCTGATATCCTGTATAGTATTTAATCTGGTGTGTAGAGTACGACTTACATACAGAAGATCATATTTTAAGTTCTTGCAGAATATAAGTTTTATGTTCACAGTTTAGATAGAAATAGATATACCATCGGTACGACTGTACCACAGAGTTTTAGTAGGCTTGTCTTGGTTATGAAAAATAGATAATAGTATCGTTTATTATTTCGATTCTCTGTGCTAGTACACTTTGTGTGTATTGAACAGGACATTTGGGGTAATTAATTTTATACTAACTATATAAATTAATTCACACCCCAAGGTTATTATGAATAGTACTTATCATCTTAATTCTGAAATAATTATTAATTGCGTATATTTAATATTCGTTGTTTTGATTCATTAGATGGTACAATTTTATATGAGTTTATATTCTCGGTGAGTTAGATGGCGGTATTATTTATATGGCGAATATTAATTATTGACGGAATTCATGTCTCGAAAAATCGAAATTGACGATACCCCTTAAGGAAGCTAATAAGTTTTGACCGGACCAAACCCTACAGGTGAATTTAATTATTCGGCGGTCAAATAAGTTAAGAAAAAGGGCTTAAGAAATACCAAGATGTTGATTAAATTAAATTGTCAGTAATTAAATTTAATTGGTATGTATCAGGAATCTTAACGTAGAGAGAAATAGTTAGCATTTAATAGCAGGAGCTCAATGCTATATGGTTTTGAGATTATGGGTCAAAGTGCAATTATAATTCTTTAGTGGTGTGAACTGTAATTCAATATTTTATGAAAACTACAGAAATCGTTGCTAGCTTTTCGTAATTGCAAATACCGCTATGAGGTTTGTTTAATTGCAAAAATCGCTGATACGTGTCTGTGTTCCACTAGAAGCCTTACTCATAATTACTCCTTAGGTCGCTGCTGCAGCCTTATATATATGCGGATAGACTGAACCAGTTTTATAATTTGTCTTCTAAGACTAAAGGTATCCTGGTTCTACCGGTACGAGTTCTTAGAGGATTATAGCCCATACTATATCCAAAAATCGCATAAAAGAATACAATAGAAGATCTAACAGGAGTTTCAACTCGAATTCAAATTGTAGTTGAAGATTCAACTGGTAAAAATGTGTTCTTTTAAATTAACTTCGGATGCACGGATTTTATTTTGATAGTTCATTATCAAAAGTTTTATCTAGAGCCCGTTTTGGCGATTGTCCATCCAGTTAATTTCTTTCGTTAATTGTTTGCAAAAACAAAGATCTTGGCAGTCTTGCCTCCAACAGCATTGTGGATTATCCGTCACTAATACTAAGGTCCGAGCAGGGTCTTTACACGGGTCGTTATCAATCGGGTTATTACAACCAGGGTCTGGATCGGGTCGTTACATATACTCTGCCTTGTAATGCCCTAGTCTGTCCACCGAAGCCCTGGACTGTTGACTACCGCACAGACTGTGTTGAGGCACCCTCATCTATAATCCTATAAGTCTGAGCCAAAGGCTGCTGATGAGTCTGTCGTCCTTGTACGGGCGGAACAACTGGTGCACCTGCCATACTCTGTATACTCCCTCCTCGAGGGTTGTTCTTGCGAAAATGCCCCAACTGGCCACATTCAAAACAGATTGGTGGCTCTCTCCCCTATGTCTGAACAGGTACAGCTCTCCTTTTGCATATTAGGGCAAGTTGTTGTCCTACGATGAAAGACCGTGAAGAATTGTACATTGAGACAAGTCGTTGTCCTACGGTGAAAGACCGTGAAAAGTTCCATATTAAGGCAGGTGGTTGTTCTATGGTGAAAGATCACAAAGAATTGAATGGTTAGGTTAGTATTATCCCACGATGAAAAGACCGTGAAAGAGTACGACATGCATATGAACACTGTTGTGTATGCTTATTACTGTTGCACGTTATGAAATGAGACTAAATCTTGTGGTTTGAGAAGTAAAACTGTTTTTAAGGCTCGTGTGAGTCGAGATATTCATATTATGCTGCTAGCATGCTTTGCCTTTACTTCATACTAGTCTATTTTCTATTGAGCTTCGGCTCACGTTGTGGGATTTGTGAAAACTTTTTTTAGGTGAACGTGGTCCGGTAGATCGATCTTGTGGTGCCAGGAGGTGGTTGATGACAAGATCCTTTAGTTTTATCCTTGTTGGGTTGCTTATACCGTTTGTATATGGATCATGTTTTGATGTAACATGTTTTAGATTAGAAAGCGTGTGTAATGTAATTGTTATGGTCGTGGTGCCGATGTATGCATGATATATGCTTGAGAGAGAGACCATAGGTTGATTGTTGTTTTCTGTACTTTATTATTACAATTTTCGTAGGTTGGTTCAACATTTTACAAAAAGGTTTTCGGTTAGTTTATGCTTCATATAAACTCTTGTGCCTCGAGGGCAATCTTGAAATGACTTTTGCTCCTTTAAAAGCTCTCTTTTATACTAAATTAAAACCTCGGTTGGATGTGGTTGAAGGGTTTTGAACTCATTGTTTGTTTTCGTTTGAAATCGTATATTTTGAGTTAAACGCTTTCTTGAGTGATTTGAATCCTGGTTCAAGAAAAGAGTTTTAGGTGTGTTTTTGAGACTTGAAAGGATTTTCTAGTTTTTTGCTTGAAAATCTCTCGGGTGTCTCACCGCTTGAGCAGTGCTCTGTGCGCTTGAACAGACAGCCACTGTAACTAAAAGTTGGGTTTTATTTTGAACGGAGGTTTTGGTTGGAGAAGCTTGGGGGTAACCCTTTTTGATTCAAAATGACACATTTTGTTAATTATTTTGCAAGCAAAATCCCATTTTGTTTTGATCTTCGACCCGTTTGAGTTCGAACAATTTTGGTGGATTGTGGTATCCCAAAACAGTTGTTCCATGGACTTTTAGCGTGACTCGGGTTTTGGGGCGTGACAACTCATGCTCTAGAGAGAGAGAGGTGAAAATAAATTGTTAAAACCCGTACTTATAAGCTGCTCGCCGACAGTTCGCTCGACCAGACAACCCACCGGTCGAGCAGTCCGCTCGAGCAGAGAGTCCGCTCGAGCGTCCGCACTTACTCGGACTTGCTCGAACTCTTTACCATTTGTCCGCTCGAGCAGACTCCTCACCAATCGAGCAGTTAGCACTGGGTGTAGATCTGAACAAAAGATTCCAAAACTGAATTAAAACATAAGCTAAACACCTCACAACGATATTCTCATGCACTATTAAACCTATGGTCCTCATCATCCATCATTACATGATTAAAGTTTTAATTCTCTCTCAAAATTGACACTTTTTCCAATTCCACTAGAGGTCTCAAAATAAGTTTTAAATAAATCCTCAAAATAAAAAGTGATCGGGTCCTTACAGATTTTCAGTTGTACTCTATTTGTGTGTTTGCATTTGTATTGCTTTATAGCTATTTCTCATTCATGTAGGGGATTATTAGAAAATGGATTTTTATTTTTAATTTTTGAAAAATTTTGGACCAAAATAAATGTGGGATACATACACCTTTTGAGATGGGTCGAGGTTGCTATGCATTTTTTTTCGCGAAGAGATGAATGACATATATTTATTTACTAAAATTTATTAAGAGGTGAGTGAAAAATTTATATTCAATGTCACTACTTGAACATTGAGTTAACGGGTTTAATGGGAGGAAAATACTCTATTCCACGTTGAAAGTTTAAGAGGAATTAGTGGGAATATATATGCCAACGTTGCAGTAAAAGAAGGACCCCCTGGGGTTACCCAGTTTTGTGGGCGGGAAAGACCTATCCAAATGTGGCTTTGGGCTTGACTTGAAAACACGCACGCGCCGCGGCTGCTGCTCGCATGTTCGGCCAAGCCAAGCCGGGTCGAGTTAGGGCTTAAAATCTAATGAGTTTATATTTTTAAGAAAATTTATTTAAATAAAAATTTCAAATTTGAATGTAAAATTTAATTTTATTTCCATTAACCTAACAGGTGTTTATCCAAAACATTTTGAACCCATTCGGTTTGGTTTGAACCTATTCGTTTGAACTAAACCGATTTGAACCTGTTCAAATTTTGAATGTAATTGAACTGTGCTAGAGTCATGAATTCATAAGAAGTCAAATATATGTAGGTTTTATAATTATATGGGGGTTAAAATTT
The DNA here is from genome assembly GCA_032270985.1 of Heliamphora pulchella. NCBI lineage: Eukaryota > Viridiplantae > Streptophyta > Magnoliopsida > Ericales > Sarraceniaceae > Heliamphora > Heliamphora pulchella. The sequence continues at coordinate 10,699 of JAULJZ010178588.1, forward strand.
TAGAGTTTGCTTATAAATAAAAACCTAATTTTAGTTGTTAGGTAGATAGTTGAATCAAATGGGGTAGACATGTAGGGAGAGATGAAAAAATATCAAGAGCACGAGAGTAACCCTTGAGCAGAAAAACTGAATTTGTTTCAAGGCTCGAGTTAAGTGTTGGGTTTTAGGGTATTATCGATCTCGTAATTGTATACTCCATGATTATAATGAATTATCACCTGCATCGGTGGACGTAGACAGTTTGTGTCGAACTACTTAAATTCTTGCGTGATTTTTCTCTTTGGTGTGTACCGGTAATTTATTTTTTCATAATTCAAAATAAAAGGTTTAGGTTCAATTATTTGTGATGCATACCAAACTCCAAGTGAATTTATGGGCCTATTGGTTTCTCTAGTAAACAAACTAACTTTTTAAAATATTTTTTTCAAGAAAAAAACCTATACACACTTTAAATACTCTTACGCTTATCAAGTAAAATTACTATAATACCATCAATTTAAAAAGTCAATTAACTTTTTTAATATCTTTTTTCAAGGAAAAACCTTATACACATCCAAAATACCCTAACTTCTTTCAAGTAAAATTACTATAATACCCCCAGTTAAAAAAGTCAACATTCCTCACAAAAACATAAAATGTGAGTTCCGTCTCAAACTATTAATTTTTGTTTTTTTTTTTATGTAAGTGGGTTACTTTAAAAAAATTTAAATAATAATAATAATAATAATAATCATTGATGGTAGAAATTTTTTGTACCAGGTGTAATTTTGTGTGTTAAAATATAATTAGTTAATATGAATTAAAGGGAGTAAATATTTAATATAACATAAATTTGTGCTAAGTGTAAAAAAAATGGAAAATTAATCTTAGGTCCTTGAAGTAGCGTCGATTTTATTTTTTATCCACCATAAAAAATTTTAACACACGAGATCCAGTTTTAACGTGTAAGATCCAGTTGGACGCTTAAACAGATAAATTTATCTATGCAATTTTTAAAACATATAGATAAATTTATCTATCTTGCATAAATAAGTATACAAATAAATTTATCTGTATAAAAAATACTGTACCTTTTCAAAGCTCGTATAAAGCACACAAATAAGCAAACAAATAAATTTATCTATATGAAGAACACTGTGTCTTTTCAAAATACGTACAAAGCACACAGATAAATTGATTTATCTTGTATAAATAAGCAGATAGATAAATTTATCTGTTAAATTATATTTGTTTCACTAAACAGATAAATTTATTTGTCTAACATTTATTAATAATGCTAGAAAGGAACAGATAAATTTATCTGTCTAACATTTGTCAATGCTATAAAGGAATAGATAAATTTATATGTTTAATAAATTGTGCTTGTTTCATGAAATAGATAAATTTATATATTACTTGTACTTATTTGACTTAACAGATAAATTTATCTGTCTAACATTTGTCAATGCTAGAAAAAAATGACAAATAAATTTATCTGTATGCATTACATATAAATTTATTTGTTTGTGTTAAATTTATGTGTTGTAGGCGATTGAACCTTGCGTGTTAAAAATTTTGTTGATGAACCTTACGCATTAAAACTTAATTTTTTGGGCCTCTTGCTAAAAGCCCCAATGGAATAAGCAATGTGTACATATGTGTGGTGTGTGGCCTATTGTGTGTGTGTGTGTGTGTGTGTGTGTGTGTGTGTTAGGATAAGGATGAATACTAAATAAAAGAGAAAGAAAATAGTAGAAGAGAGAAAAAAATACAGAACAAAAGAAAAGGGGTAAGCAATGTGGTGGTGTACCTCAGTGGTCCGAGCAGCTCAATGCCCCACATGCTCCCAGGGTTCGAACCCTAGGGTTCGAACCCTAGGGTTCCCATCCCTCCTTTCCCAGCTTAACTACCCAAAAAAAAAGGGGTAAGTTTTGGGTAATACGTTTAAAGCTAACTGTGTATATTCTAACCCCATCTAAAGAATAATTTTTTGGTAAACGTCCGGTATTAAGGTGGGTGTATCTTCTCATTTTATAAGAAGATTAAATTACATGTTGCTCAATACTTTATGTTAAAGTTGTCATATTGTAATTACCCAAAAAAAAGTTATCATATTATTTAACTTTGTGTTCAAATATGAATGCTCTATTTATTTACAGTTATTGTGAAATTATTAGGATATTTGTCTTATATTGTCAATAAAATATTTACATCGGGATGTGATTGAGATATTATTAATTATTGATGTTCATTTCATAAATACATTCATTAACCCATATTATGGCATAGCATGTGAATTTTGGCCCGAGATGCTTATATAGTTAATATCAGCCTGCGATGCTGACATCGCTATAAGCGTATAATGCTTGGCCATAAGAGTTCATTCCCGCTAAAATTAATGATGAACTAAGAGTCCGAGGTCCTAACGATATGCATTATGGAATGCACAGTATATAGTATGCACACTTCATTCAAATTATCTTTGAGATGGAACTATCAGTGGTTATGAATGTAACGGTTTGTTGTGGTTACTCAATTTTCAATTGTAGCTTATTCTTCTTTATCTTGAGATTGTGTATCTCCTGAGCAAGTTTATAGCTCACACCCCCATAGTGTTTTCTTTTTAGGTGTACAAAAAAGCGTGGTCTACTACTGAGTCTAGATTTTTATGTTAGAGGAGTGGTTTAAGGAGTGAGACAAATCTTTGTATATTTTATATAAGTTTAATAAGATGTTATCTCTTGTGTTTCTGTAGATAAATAAGAATTTTTACACTTTGGTTGTATGTTTATGAGATGGAATTTTAAATATTTAATTTACTGTTAACCTAAGGGGTATGATTTATTTTATTTGGATACTAATGCAATCTTTTTATATTATATTTATTAATTATATGTACAAGTTAATTGTTACAAATAGGTCTCATCTTATTCAGGAAAGGTCATACAGTTGCCTCTATGGTGGGGTGGGGTGTAACATAAAAAGCCATGTAAATACCCTAAATACTATAACTTAAAAGCAAAAAGTAAAAACATATTAGATATTTTAATAAAAAATAAAATAAAAAGTAAAAAATCTACTATAAAAAATTATCCCAAATAATCTTACTTTTTAAAAAAAAAAGTTAAATATGTTAAAATTCAAACTTTTTAGACATTCCGGACATATCATTTTTTTAATTTCAAATAATTTTATTAATAATTATGGATTTGCGACATTATTGAAAAAAAATGGCGTCTTGCCAGTTTTCATAAGGGATACATTGGATTTCATGTAAAAATTAACGAGATTAAGTCAAGAAAAGAACACTTCGATTATTGAATTTTCTAATTGAACTATTCCAATGTGATAATGGTAGTTTCAACTTTTGTTTTCAAAAAATATCTCATTTATTTTTTATGATTCTTCTTAGTACTAATAAAGAGAAGGGAAAAAAAAATTGGAGGTCTCATGTTTGACTCTCACAAGGTGTAAAATACTTTAACTTAATTAATACGTGTGAGTTGCAGTTTCAGAACTTATACAAAAGACTTTAAATCAGATGACAAATTTGACTGATTAGAATTTTTCGTCATAAAAAAGGGGGACAAAGAGAAAAAACAAGTTTAAAAATACCTCCTATTTTTCCTCGTATTCTTAGACAAATAAAAAATAGATGAAAACTTGGGTCCTCAAGTTTCATCTCAAAAATACCTTGTGGATTCGTATATGTTATTCGAGTATTCGTGTGAATTACTATTATCATCGACGTTATTTATTTGAATTTAGAATTTAGAATCTAAGATTTAAGCTTTAGGATTTAGTTTCTTTATTTTAAATATTGTTATTGTGTTTTACATTGGCACTTTTGTTCTTTATCTTTACTTTAGAAAAATTCTCTTATGATCAAGATCAAGTCTTTGAAAACCTGTTACATTAATTTTCAATACACATGGAAAGAAACAAAAAAGAAAAAGAAAAGTACAAAATGTTTTGTAACGCCTAATACGTGTTAATTTTGTTCTTTCATGTTTCGGTTAAGAGAAGAGACATAATTAAACTTGAGTAATTTTTGTTCATTAATGAAAGAACTGATGATATGTGAAATGTAATTGAGATATATAATGATAAATGACAATAATTTGTGGTTAAGTATAACTTATTAATTCAAATTCTTAAAATATGGGATTAAAATTAAGTTGTAAATGTGGAATTAAATTATGATATTAATGGAATTAAATTAGGGTCGAAAATGGATCATGAAAGCTAAAATTAAAAAAAAAGTAGAAATAATAAGAGGCAAGCCAAACATGGCCTTGGGCCATTCTAGAAGGGTGGAGAATTATAAAGGGAGAGAAAAAGATAAAGGGGCAAGGGGTCTCACCCCCTCGCCTCACTCACGTCACCACCTCCTCTCCCATCTCTTCTTTTCTTTCTCTTCTTCTCTTGGATCATTTGGGAGAATTTTATTACTCCTCAAACCCTAACCATCTCTTACCAAAATTGAAGACATTGGGACCTTAATTGGAGGCAATCAAGTGAGAAGTCAAAGCTTTGGAGCTCAAGGGGAAGAATTGAAGCTTCAAGAGGCAAGAATACACACCATCCAAACCCTAGGTGGGGAGATTTGAAAATATTCCAAGCTTTTGAGCAATCTAAGGCAGGATCTAGACTACCTCTTATGTTTTGTGGTGATTTGAGTTGATAATTTGATTATGTGAGTAAAATATAGCTGATTACATGCATGATTTGAAAATTGATAGGGTTAGGTGTGAGTTGAGTTGGGTTTTATGAATTCTGGGGTTTTTGAGAAATGATAAATCATGATTTTGAGAGCTTATTGTATAAAAATGGGTTTATGATTCTTGAAGGTCAATGTTTTGGGATGGAAATAGAGATTTGAAAGTATAATGGTATATATTTATGAGTTTAGGGGTTTGGGAAGAAAGTTTTGTTTGGGAAGAAATTGGTTTCAAAAACATGTAAAAACTCAATTTTTGGCGCAGGACCGCTTGGAGGACCGTTCGAGCAGTCTAGAGAGTGGTCCTGGGATGTTCTCGGTTTCTTGGGATGTTCTAGAGGACTGCTCGAAGGATCGCTCGAGTGGTCTAGCTCGCGGTCTGTTTCGCTGGTCGAAAAATATTTTTTTTAAATCAGTGTATCTCCCTCATTCGAACTCCGAATTTGGTCATTCTTGTACTCAAATTGAAGCCCCAGAAGTCTTCTTTCCAATGACACCACTCTCACAAGAAAATTATTTTTATAAAAAAAATTATGATCAAAATAGTGAGAGTATATCAAATTTTTTTAACTTTTTTTCACTCACTTTTGGCCAAATGTCTTGGAAAGGGTTATTTTTCATCCTCATTGAACTTTTTATCAAATTTCTTATCTCGTGGGATATGGATACACCTATATCACTATAGTTAAAAAAAAGTTCAATGAGGAAAACAAAAACATTATTTTTCCACTCGGATCACACAACCGAGGAAAACAAAATAAAATGAATCCTATGTACCGACTCCGTCACAAAGGGACAGAGGTAACAACTATAGACTCCTGCCCATTACCTAATCCCCAAATCATTTAAGACATGTTAAGTAATGATAAGTTCTATACAGAGCTACCACAACGTAACTGCTGACTTTAGGAACTAAAACCGAGGGATAAAAGCACCCTCCCCTTCTTTACGGGAATTACCCTAAAGGACAAAGGTACCTACTCTGCGCACATTTTCGAACTTCCACCGAGGACAACTCGTGCCAAATACCAGCTATCCCGGTACATCTAGAGAATCATTTCAAAATCAACTCATAGCTCGACTATGAAAATATTTTCACAATTATACATTAAACATGTATAAAGATTCATCCATCAAACATGGAGATCAAACAAAAATATTTTCAATATATTTTTTTTCGTTTTCAACAAAACGTTTCATAATTGAGACTCAACCCCAAGGTTTAGCTCCAAACCTCCAAAACACAAAGTGTCGATATTTTCACAAATCTACCGTTTTCAAAACCACCCTTTGAAAACCAAATATCCACAAGTCATATTATGTAATAACTAAGAAAAAGCGCAAACATGCTTTTTATCCAAACAAATATGATTTAAACATAAAATATGACATTCTAGTGAACCAAGGGCTCATAGAACTCACCTCAATCTCAAAATTCTTCTTCTCACACAAAGAAAGAAAATGGTTGACACCAACGAAAAAAGTGCCAACACAACAGAAAAGGTGTCAACACAAACAACAAAGGTGTCGACACAACAAAGGTGTCAACACAAACAACGAAGGTGTCGACACAAACAGAAAAGGTGTCGACACAAACAGCGGAGGTGTCGACACAAACAACCCAAGTGTCGACACAAACAGCAACAGAATACTCAACCCCAACAGAAGAAAAAAGGTCGACACCAACAGAAAAAGTGTCGACACCAAAAGAAAAAGGTGTCGACACAAACAGCAAAAGGTGTCGACATAAAATAATAGAGAGTTTCAACGTAACAGCCACAGCATGCTCAACACCACAGAAAAAAAGGGTCAACACAAACAAAAAAGTGTCAACACAAACGGCAAAGTGTCGACACAAACAAAAAAAAGGTGTCGACACAAAAAAATTAAAATTCTCAAATTTCAGAACAGGCTACTAGCGATGGTGAAAAACAAACCCAAACACCAGAAAAAACTTTTCAACCCCAAATTAAACTAGCCAAACACCTCATTTTCAATCCATGGATATACACAAACCCAAAACAACAAAGATACACTGAAAGAAAAGCCTCAAACCCCTTTTTATCCAACCAAAATCAACCAAAAGCGATTTTGAACCAAAATCCAACTTTTTGAAACATAAACAAACTTTTTATGTATTTTTAAACGGTAAAAACACATATAATTGCACATAGCACCCTTTAAAAATAAGATAATCTAGGATCCTACCTTGTTGAGTTAAAAACTCGACGCCTCGAACTTCGTAAAAAATAAACTTTGTCGAAACGAAATTTCGTCCGGATGAATGCGTAGCCCTCGGCAAGGTTATTAAGGATCCGCTATTCGATCGCTAAAAACAAAGCCTGAGCCTTAAGAAAATCTAGAGAGAAGGCAGAGATTTTTTGTTTGGAAAAGGAAACATAATCTCCAAGTTTTGGAAGATATCTCCACCAAAATATCTAAAACAAGATATTTATAGGCCACAAAAAAATATCTTTTTTTAAAACCATGCACCACAACTCCCAACGGTCCCGGTATCCGACCCAACATGAATAAAATGCACATAAATATGCTATTGTAAAAACAATAAATAGCACGTCAAAACGTTACAAAAATTAAAAAGGGTCAGGATCTCACAGATAGACCGCTCGACCGGTCTAGCCCGTGGTCTATTTCGTTGGTCAAAAAATATTTTCTTTAAATCAATGTATCTCCTTCATTCGGACTCCGAATTGGGTTACTCTTGTACTCAAAATGAAATCTCGGAAGTCTTCTTTCTAATGACACCACTCTCACAAGAAAAATAGTGAGGGTATATCAAATTTTCTTAATCGTTTTTCGCCTGTTTTTGGCCAAATGTCTTGGAAATGTTATTTTTCATTCTCATTGAACTTTTTAACAAATTTCTTGTCTCGTGGGCTATGGATACACCTATATCACTATACTTGGGTTGGGATGCATGAGTTGTACCATTTGAATGGGTTTTATGACAAGGCGAGTTTTCTATATAACGATGGTTTTTTTAAAACAAGAGTGGGTAGTTGAGGGTTGTAATATGACATGGTTATCATTTAAAATCTTATGCTTTTAGCAGAGAAACATGGGTTTTAAATTTCTGCATACATGTATATATATGAGGGGTGTATTCCATTTTCTTCAAATGACAAAATCTCAAATGAATTCATTTTGTATTATTGGTGTTTTATGAAATCTATGAAAGATATTTGAAATGTAATTAATGAAAAATTTATGTACGGAAGTTTGTGATGCATTTGATATGAAAAGAGAATTGGAATACCAAAAACGAATGTGACTTGACAATGAAATGGGAAACTTGAAATTGGAATCGAAATGAAAAAATGTGATAATGATTGGGAGAGGAACCAATCGTGGGTTAGACTCCCAGATTGTGAAATGAAAGGTATGAGCAAATAATGAACCGTATAGATTGATGTGGATTAAGTTGGGCTTGATGCTCCACGGTGAAAAATCAAAAATTTATGCAAGAAGGGGACCACATGCCCACGGGTTAGCCCCCGAAATGTGGTGTTGTGTCGTGGTAAGTTATAGAGCTATCTATTACCCAATGGCTTCGCGTAGCCTATTAGGAATTAATAGGGAGGAATTTCTATAAACTACACCCGACACCGGTTCATTAGTTATGATACGGTTTGTGAGAAACCAGGTTTTGAGAAAGTAAAATAGATAATGGGAAAGAACAAAATGTTTTGAAAAAGGGCTCAGTGAATGAGAAATAAGAAATAAAGAGTTGATGTTATAACAAATGAAAAAAAAGGATGGAATAAATCGGTGTGCGTGGGTCTGTGCGTGGGAATGGATAATTGGCAAAATTTGTATTTTTACTTCGGTTGCACCCATCACACCTCACAAATCGTGTATAACATTTAAGTTAGTCTTTATCCTACAAGTTTCGGCTCACGTACATATGATGAACCATTTCAGGTTTCGAGGACTAAGGGCAATACTAGGGCAAGGGATGCATTCTTGAAGATCAAGAGTTTCTTTTGTATTTTGTGTTACGCTTGTACATAAAGTAAAGTGGATGATTGTAATGATATTATCTTTGTAAATGAACCTTTGAGAACTCATAGCACATGTTTGGAATTCGATATGTATGCCAGGAGTATATGATTGCTTAAAGAAAATAATTTACTTTTCTTAAATAAGTTTTGAACTCAAACCTATAATGAAACGATAGTTTTGTTGATGACCTTTATGCGAGACAGTTGGGATTGGTTCACGGGTCTCCGGGCTTCGGGACGTGACATATTTAAATGAAGTAAAGAAACTAAATTTCTTTGCATGTTTTCATTGGTTGGTATATAAAAATGTCAAGAAAGTTACAGGTAATTTATCACTATATTTTTTTGTTCTTATATATGGCCCTTGTTTGGGATAATTGCTTATTTACTTATTTTAGTTGAATTATTTTTGTTTTTAGTAAATTTTTTTAATTATTTAGTCAAATTACTATATTTTTGGACTCCGCTCATCGAGACGAGTCAATAAAATAAATTTTTTTAATTAAAATATTTAAAAAAAAGTTCAGAAAAGACAAAAATAAGCCAAAATAAGCCAATAAGCCAAATTTTACATTAGTTATTTTTTGTCTTTAGTGAACTTTTTTTTAATCTTTTGATCAAATTTTTTTAATTTTTAATTTATCTCATCGAGACGATCAAAAAAAATTTTAAAAAAATTAATTAAAAGATGAAAAAAGTTTCTTCTTATATTCCACAATATATCTTAGTAATTAATTTAGAGATAACGTTGTTTATTTTTTGTAGATGAGCTTTATCCAAGAGTTCGTATCATTATTCCACCAGATGTGTTCAATGAAGATATTAATTAGAAATGTTCATTTCTTGACTTGACCTCATATTTACTTGAAATCCAATGTATACGTTATGAAAAGTGATTGAAACGAGTGAAGGCAATGATAATAGATGAATGGCTAGAGCTGGATGAGTTATTTTCTTTGGTTCATAAAATTAGAAGAAGTCGAATTAGTTACTAGACCTAAAAAGTAAGTCACGTCATTGGCTGTGGTGTCTAGAATCTACATTAATATAATAGAAAGTTAGTAAAGAAAATTTTCAAGTAAGTGGACTTATGGTAAAACAAATAAATACGAGGCTATTTTTACTAACACCAAAATTCACAAATTTACTTGAAATTAAAAAGACTCTTTTTAATACAAATACAAATAAAGAAAAAACACTCTAAAATTATTATTCATAAACAACCAAATTGCCCTAAGCCTCACATTCGTTATTTATAACCCATGAAACCCTAATCAAAGTAGAAAATAAAAAAAGAAATACTTGCTAGCAAAGCAAGAATAAAGAAAAATTGAAAAATTGGTTGCAAACTGGATGCAATGTGGATTAAGGTGGTATCCAACTTTGTGTTTAAATGTGGTTCTTTCTGGTATACACCGGTTTGATGGTATACCAGTTTGATGCGTCAATAAAAATATGGGATGATTTCTGGATTACCGGTTTGGATTTTTGGAGTACAACTGGTTTTGAGGCTAGCTGGTTCTGTTATAGCTCGGTGGTTTCTTGTGCCACTGCACTTTGTTTTGGTCCTCAGCGATTTTTATCTGATCTTTACATTGTCTGGGAGGCATTCAATTTCTTACTCACTAGAGCGCGAGGATAGGCTCAATGGTTTTCCGAGCGAAGGTTCTCATGCGTAAATAACTTGTTTCTTTGACATTCTTAACTTGTGGGGTTTGGGAGCTTTCTGGGCGATGTTGAAGATTGAGTTTGGCTTCTGAGGAGTTTGGGTTACATGTGCCGGCTACCCTCTCTATGCTCTTATCAGATATTGTTCTTTTTTGTTTTTGTCTGAATTTTGGAGCCTCTGACCTTTTGAGGAACCGATGTTCAGCAAGTATTAGGAATTTTCAATAATCTTGGTGGGTTGATCATGGGGGAGTTAGTTTTGTGGCTTCTGGTTTTTTTTTTTTTTTTTTTTTGTGTATGTGCCACTTTAACCAGCTGTTTAAGATTGTTTTGTGATGCAACCTACTCATGCGGGTTGTGCGTTGACTTGTTCATTAGTTTGTTGCCTCCGAACCATGCGGATTGTGTGTGGAATTACTTCTTAATTAAGTAACTCTGCCATTAGGCGGGGTTAGGTTTCTTAGTTGTTTTTAGATTCATTTGTGTTATGTTGGTATTTGTTGTAACTACTTGGGGTATACTTCTTGTAAACATATACATTTATTTTTTTTCTTTTATATTACAATTAATTATTCAAAAATAAATAAATGTAAGTATAAAAGAGTTTGTTAAAATAATTACCCAAAAAAGAAGAGTTTGTTAAAATATATGCTAATTGAAACAAAAATAAAATAAAAGTATGTAGTATCTCATTTTGATTGATCCATAACCTTTAACAATTTTAAGGCTTATTTCATTAAATTTTCAATAATCCAAAATTAACCGCCCATGAGGAGTATGACACGCATTAGAGAGTAGACAACTATCCCCTACCACTAGGCTTGTGTGCCTTAGTAGCAGTGCACCGTCACCCAACTCATCTAAGCACTCCTATTTCGAAACACTAACCTCCCGGGTATAAAAACCCACCTACGCAGCGAGTTTAGAACTCGTAAACCAAACCGTTTAACTTACTACTTTAAGTATCAACCACATATTCTACAAGGCCATTCCGAAAACTATTTCACTTTTCATTAAATGTCTTATATCTTTTTTTTTTTTAAAAAAAGACTTGCCTTTTCTACCAATTCAAGATATTAGTACCAAATATATACCCAATTCAAACTTTCTGCATCCAACTATACATGTCTTAATAAAATTGACATATATGAAATTTCATACATTTGCAGATATTTAAGTAACCAAGGTATAAAATAATAATAATTAAAATCTAAGGCATAAAATGCTAAAAAAAATCATCCATCTTAAGATAACATTTCAAATAAATAAATAAATAAATAACAAGATAAACTTAAAAAGCTCAATACGTTTAATCAATTACCAATCATTTTTTAAAAAATCCAACAATATAATTTAAAATAAGAAATTCAATTCATTTATTCAATTTTGAGAAATTTAAGTCTAACTAATTCAATTTCATGCCCCAATTCAACAACTATAAAAGTATTAACACACAATCATACATCTCATTATAAGTTAAAAATAAACAAAAACTCCTACCTTTGATGGCTTGTAGGAGAGGGATTAGAAAATCCTAAAAAATACTTCAAGGATCAAGAATGATGGCAAGTGTTGTAGAAGTCCTAAAGTTCCAATAAACCAACTTAATCAGTGTCAAACACCTACAAACAAGATTTGACCATAAAATCTAAAACTCCATGTAAAAATTTTCAGTCAAATTGATAAATAAATAAATAATAACTATTTTCAAAAACTTCCATGAAAAAAAAAAGAGAGTAAAGAAGAAGAAGTACCATATAAAATTAAAAGAGGAGAGGGGCGGCTGTGCGAGCCCTAGATAAAAAGAAAAGGAGGAAAAACAAA
>JAULJZ010178598.1:0-22907 GCA_032270985.1 Heliamphora pulchella
AAGCAGAGTAACCGAAAATCTTATTCATTTCATTAAAAACAGAGGGGATTACAAACTCGATGGTAAAAGCATGGAGATGAGCACCAACAGATGTGCCCTTGACTACAAACTCTGACTCAATTTTGGACTCATAATAGATGACCTGCTCGTTACAAGACTCGATGGTCCAATTCTTCACCTCTTTCATAGCTGCATCGACGATGAGCTTAGTATAGTCTACGGGCGCACTGAAACCCATCATGAAGCAATCAGATCCGATTATACGCAACTGAGCCATATTCTCATTGAACAGCATTCCCAGGTCAGCTCCATCAAGCTTGTCAACCCAGTCCTCTCCCTGAACCTTCTTTTCCTCCTTCTCTCATTCCATTGTTTCTTCCTCTTCCGTGTCAGATAGCTCGTGGCTGAAAAAGATCTCCAACCCCGGTAACTTTTGATTAGTTTCTTCGTCGATCCATGGTTCCGAAAAGCTACAATACGGGAAATCTTTTCCTTCCTTGACGAAGTATCCATTGAGCGTCCAAGAATAATTAACCTTTCGTTCCCTTATAGGCCCTTCCATATCTTCTTCTGTTGGCTCGTACCCAAGACCAAAACGGTGCGAAGTCAGCAATACCTGAATGGGTTCCGGGATTCCCTGCAGCTTACGTCCTAATCCCATGCCCGGGAAGGACATTTTCCTCATCATCATTAAAGCTCGTGGGTTGACATACCTTTCTTCTTCATTCATCAGCGTTTGAACAGCCTATGCTTTATCAAACCAGAAACCACTGAGCAACACATCATCTTCACTATGCTGAACTTCTAGTAGAGTTGTGCCCTCTCCTCCTTTCGGAGGGTGAATACTGTCTTCTTCCTGAATGGTCAGGACTGCCCCGTTCTTTATCAATTTCAATTTTTGGTGAAGGGTAGATGGTACCGCCTAGATATTTGGGTCATGTAGCCACGGCCTGCCCAGGAGCAGGATGAAGGAGGTCGGTACATCCAACACATGAAACTCAACCGACGTCTCCAGAGGTCCTATTGAAACGGCGAATGACACCAGTCCTAGCACGTTCCTTCTCGTGTTGTCATAGACTCGTACCCCTTGATTGCATGGAGTGAACTTGTCAGGCCTCATCCCTAAACACACGGCCATCCTCAATGGGCAAACGTTCAAGGCAGACCCGTTATCGTTGAGGGTAACCAGAACCCATTTTTCTAGGCACTTGACCGTGATATGAAGCGGCTTGTTGTGACTTTTTTCCTCAGCGGTCAAATCCTTATCAAAGAAATAAATGACTTTTTATTCGACCGTCGGCAGAATCAATCCAACCAGTTGCTCCGAGGTGGCCTCTATCGGAACGCTGCCTTTATTCAAAACTTTTAGGACAGCTTGACTGTGTTTGTGCGAGGCCATCAGCAGCCCCCAAATGCTGATGTTGGCTTGCGTCTTTTTCAACTGTCTCAATACAGCATCATCTTCCTCCTCTTGCTCTGTCTCTTTCCCTTTTCCACTTGGTTGTCCTTTCGCTAGCTAAGCTGGCTTAAAGTGTCATCCACTTCTAGTTAGGCGTTCCACGCCGTCTTCGGGATCCCATAACCCTGGCATCACATTATCAGCCTGTCTTACTTCGTGCAGAGGGCTTTCAAACGCCCAAAAGTCATTTAAGTCACTAATAGCTGCCCTTTCCCTTCTTTCCTTGTTATCTTCAATAGCCCATGTATTATCGATTTCCTCCCAGATGTCTTCTTCAATAAAATTCACTTGCTGTTCCCGGGCGGCCTAGAAATTAATCCACTCGGCCCCATCAGATTTCAACACAATCCTTATCAGCCAATAGGACTGCATTTCATTGACGTACACTTTTTCCTTAAAAAGTTGGAGAAGGGTGATTCCATCAAGCACATGGCCAAACCCGTAAGGTCGACTCGGGTAATCCAATGGCCAGTCATCTTCTTCGTTGCGCTCCTCCTCTTGTTGGTAGACTTGGATTAGCGGTCGATACCATTCCCAGGCATCATCATTCTATTCTTTCATCCTGTCTCGACTGCCCCTAATTATCATGAATGAGCATGCTGTTTGATCCTCGATTATTGAAACACGAGGGCGTAGTAGGTGCGCTGGACAGGTGTGCTGACTCGGGTCCTCCAATTTCCCTAGAAACATGTAATTTATCTCAGCCTGTTTGGCATGATTCGGTAGTAGATTAGTAGTGACATTTGGTTTTGGGATGACGGATGGTGGTGGGATCACCTTGTTATCAATGAGGTTTTAGATCTCGTGCCGGAGTCTCAAACACTTGTCAGTTAGGTGCCCATGGCCTTGGTGGAAGGCGCAGTATTAAGAAGCATTGAACCTTGGTTGTAGGGAATCAGGAACAAGCATGGGGTCCAATGGCTTGATGAGCCCCTTCTCGACAAGTCGATTCAGAGCAGTCGACAAAGAGATATTGAGGGGGGTAAAGACCCTTCTCGACTTTTGTTGCTGTTGGTCATTGTCTGACTGGTGAAGGTTGTTCGCTGGATGGGTGGAAGGATTCAAAAGGTTCACCTCACCCGAGCGAGTAGCGGATTGATTTTGGTTGGTTGCAGGAAAGGTCCTTCTTGGTGGTTTCTAGCTTGGCTTGGCTTTTTCAATATCCCCAGACTGGATAGCATTCTCTATCTGGACCCCGGCGTCAAATAATTGTTCGAATGTAGAGAGTGGCAACGTGATCAAGTAACGCTTCAATGGAGACTGTAAGTTTTTTATCACCTTCCTTACTTACTCCTGTTCAGAAGGTCGATTTATCATCTTAGCGGCCTTACCCCTCCATTGGGTCAGGAAGCCAACAAAAGATTCCTTGTTCTCTTATCGAGTTGTTTCGAGCTCTCGGGTAGTTACATCCAGTTGAACGTTGTAACAATACTGGCGGATAAAAATTGTTGCGATGTCTTCCCAAGTTCTGGTTTTGGCTACATCGAGAGAGAGAAACCATTTCAGGGCTGCCTCAGAAAGAGATCGATGAAAAAACTGAGCCTTCAATTGGTCATCGATTTTCATTGGCGACAGGGTACCAACGTACATTCGGAGATGAATTATGGGGTCTCCAGTTTCGTCAAACTTTTCCATGTCCGGCATTTTGAACTTTTCTGGCAATTTTGCATCTGGGAACAGGCAGAGTCCCCCTACATCGAGCATATATTCCTCAACTCCCTTAACTTTTCTGAGGACCTTTTCTATCCTGTCGATCTTCTCAATCAGTGCAGATTCTTTAGACTGCGCAGTGTTTTTCTCCTCAACTATCACCTAACGAGGGTTCCGTGGTGGTGGTGGGACAACTTGCTGTCCATCGGGGACTTGGTTTTCATCCCAAAAGTCTTCTCCATTCTCGTTCGTCTCATCTGGTTATCCGTTCGCAACAGGGATACGGGTCTGAATTGCCCGAATCTGTGCCTGACATTGCACTTGAGCCTGGGTCTGTTGCTCTACATCTCTCTGTATATCAGTAATCGCCCTCATTAAGGCTACTAGATTCATCTCATTTTCTACCATTTCAGCTAACTCTGTCGGCTGTTCAGATACCCTACAAAGTCTTTCTGTCACTGATCTTTCCCAAACACGTATTGACTATACTTTCCTCGGCCCAATGGTAATCCCACAGAGAAACCTGGATCCCAAAAGAAAAATGACTATTATTAGACACTTCCTGGGAAAATATTCAGTCAGCAGATAGTCGATATCTCGAATTCCCAAAATAGCAGATCATAAGCAGATAACCATGGAAGCTATAACAATACCCCTGCCGGGCTCACATGGGTAGCATAACGAGATGACTCAAAAACCACTATGATGGCTAAAAAAGGGATCAACTAAAATCTAGGGGGAGGTTTGCCCAAAAAAAATGGACAGCACTCCGGCAAGAAACAAAGCTATGCTCACCGGATTGGTTTGATATAAAAAGCATGATGTTTGAGGAATAATTCTCGAGGGTATTACAAGAATTTGAAAGAAACGAGCTTATGTCAAGGGGGAGGGAACTAACGACCTGGGAAGATCCTAGAGGAGAGAGAAACCACCCTAGGAGCTAAGACGAAACATGGTTATGATGACGGTAAGAAAAACCGAAAGTGGTGAGAAACAAAACATGGGCAAGAACCCAAAGGAAAAGCAAGCCAAAGCAAAGGATAAGAGAAAACTCAGGTCGAATCTAGAGAAAGAACTAGCCTAAGCTGAACAAGAAAGCCTAACAATAGCAATCAAAACATACAACAAAGAAAACACATAATCCTACTAGGGTCAGCGTTTCCTAATGGGGAGTTCTAAGTTCACTATATGCAAAAGGCAGGTTTTGGTCAATTGAAAAGGGTATCTTCTGAATAGAGCCGGGTATATACCTCCAATGCAGGACATGGTCAAACAATACGCCCGAACTCTTTTACTGCAACAATGATAGCGTACAGTCAGTAAGGGTTGCCCGTCTTCCCAACAATTCCCGAAACGGATTAACGTTCAGGGCATCGGGTCGACTAGGCAGGGGGGTTTGACGAACAATGCACATGTATGCGAAAATGCAGATGAGAGAT
The DNA here is from genome assembly GCA_032270985.1 of Heliamphora pulchella. NCBI lineage: Eukaryota > Viridiplantae > Streptophyta > Magnoliopsida > Ericales > Sarraceniaceae > Heliamphora > Heliamphora pulchella. Next base: position 4,549 of record JAULJZ010178598.1, read on the forward strand.
ACATATTAAGAACCAATGATGTTTTCAAGTCTAGCCCTCTTATTTGATTTTATAAACCAGTCCCCAGCGGAGTTGCCAGAAAATACTGTGGCTTTGGGATTCAGGGGTCATTTTGAAAAAAATGTTCAAAAATAAGGAATTCAAAGAATGTTTAGAAAAATCTTTTAACACCTTGAAAACCAAATTTTAAAAATTCCTTTTTGTTGAAAATAGAGTCGCCACTTAGTTTTTGAAAAAAACTAAGAAAGAAAAATTGGCTACTGATCTTTAAAACGTTAACCATAGAAAGTGGGCTCGAGGGTTAAGGTACGAATCATGGAAGGTCTTAGGCATCCCGCTCGCCCAACCGTAAGGTTGGCCTCTACTAATCATCATTGGTTCTTTAATATGATTTCTCAAGTGCATACAAATAAAGAAAATAGAGGCAAATATAGAACATCCAAAATTAACTGTGAAAAATACATAATATATGTACATAGCACTTCAAATCAAAACAAACAAGGGGATAAAATCCTAAGTTCTACGGCATGCAATTTCTATCTAAAGGATACATGGAACACTCCCGCATACAATAGTGTTAAAACAAACCTAAACTAGCATAATTCAAATAAAAGAGTAAAAATAGACTAAAGATGCTAAAATTACCAAAACTTGATTTGCTACAAAATGACCTAAACTACCCTAAACATGCATATAAAGAAAATAACTAAAACATGCATATCACAAACATTCATTTAGAAAGAAAAATATGAACATGATAAATATTAAAAATGAAATATGCGCAAGAATTCTATATTTTAAGAGCGAGAAAATTTACTAACAAATGAAACAAAAATAAAGGTGTTTTAACAAAAGAGAGTTTGCGAAGAACAAGAAAATGAAGAAAAAGTTTATAAAAAAAAGATGCTAAATAAAAAGGTTAGAAAATACTATTAAAAGAGAACCTAACTATTTATATTTTTATAAAAATAAATGGAAAAGATAAGAAAAGAGAAGAAAGCAAAAGAAATGAAAATAACGATAGGAAAATTATAATGCCATTTAAATATGATAATTAACTTAAAAGTTTTTTTGTAATTTTTGGGTTTAACATAATAAGAAAAAAGAAAAATATAATAGGTGTTATGAAAAAAAAATAAAGCTAACATTGAAATAATATAGAACATTATATGGGAAATAAAACTTAATAATAAGAAATAAAAAGAAGATACCAGAAAGGAAAGTCACACTATTGTTAAAAAAAAAGAGAGAGAAAAGAAAAGAAAGTGAAAAATAAGAGCTAGCAAAGAAAAATTAAATTAATACTAATATTAGAACATTAACTAATACTTAAAAGAAAATTGGACTTTAAACTAAAAGAAAAGCAAATGAGAAAGAAAATAAATACTAGAGTATTAGAACAAAACTAAGAAAATAAATGAATATTAAACTTAATATTATAAGGAAAGAAAGGAGAAATTAAATGTTAGGAAAGAAAATTAGACTAACTAAAAGAAGAGAAAATAAAATTAAATATTAGAACATTAAATTAACATAAAAAAATAAAAAAATAGAATTAAATGGGTGTAATAGTGATGATTACAACCATTTTTATGTAAGTGTTTTGATTATAACAATTTAAAACATTAACAAGTTGTAATTGCTAGAAATATTAGTACTATTTAATGATTTTAATTAAACTTTAATATAAATGAGCAAATAAATAAACAAGTAATCTAAAACTTGAATTTAAACACAAACATAGCAACTAATAAGTAATGCAAGAATGCAGTTGAAAGAAGTAAATAAATATTAACTCGATCGCTCCAAAAGAGAGAAGATGGAGCTAGAATGATCGGGGATCCAAGCGGAATACCTGGATTGTTACGGAATCTTCAAATTGGGAAAATGTGCGCCAATGCTCTGATCCTCGGGTAGTGATCCCAACTAGAGTTGTAGGACTTAGGAGACTCGGCTTGCGGTATTTCGATAGGGCTTCAGCGTCGAGGCTCGGAATTACTCGGTGTTTTAGTAGAATTTCTCTCACTAAATCTCTCTCTAATTTTTCTGTCCTTGAAAACGTACCAGAGGTATAGTATTTATAGAGTGTTTCAACCAATGAGATGTTGACACGTTTTTAGACACGTCAGGCCATTTGGAGTTGGCGGCCGCCACAATGTGAGTTGGCGGTCGCCATATTGAGATTGGCGATCGCTATGCTAGAAAAGGTTCCACAAGGTTCTATTGGCGGTCGCTACAATGGAGTTGGCGGTCGCCAGGTTTGGGAATTGCTTGGACAACAAGTTATTGGTTTTGAAGGTTTTTGATGGTTAAAGTTCAAATTCCGAGCTTGGATCACTTCTCGAGGATCGAACTAAAGCACTTGTTCCACCTATTTTCATCATCGGATCCACCTAAGATTGGGTGGGGTCAAATCGGGGTGTCTACACCCGAGCCCAGGCTGTGTAGTCTCCCTTGGCCACTAGCAACTCTGCAGTAGGAGCCCTCACCAGCTCTAATAGATCTACCCGGCCTAGATGATCAGTCCGGCGCATGCAGGATGGAGGGACCACTGGGATCTGAAAGTGACCCAAGCCGAGCGACTGGCGAACCACTCGCTCTCCTAGAGAGTACTCCCGTCCAAATGGGCCATCCAGCAAGATACGCCTCGCGCCAATGTCACGGCTGCGCATCAGGTCTGCACCGGCCTGATCGCCTACCCCCTGCCAGACATCCCAACGAACCTGCAGAATACAGTGAACAGCGCAGTATATAGTAATTGATAAATGCATGATCAGTGAACAATAAATAGTGAACGGTGCAAAAAATAGTGCAATGAACAGTGCAGTAAGTTGTATAATGCAGGAAGCAGTGTACAGAATAGTAAGTTGTAAATAGGAATACCTGGTCAGGGGTCAGCCAGTCCAGTGATACCCGGAACCAGTCGATATCCTTTCCCCCAGCCTTCTTCCCCTTCAGCCCTCGGGACCACCGGGCTGCACGAGGAATGACTGAAGGGTCCGCTGAGGAGTTCGCCGAGACATGAAACCAGAGGAACTCGTAAGTCCACAACTGCAAAAAGGAAGATGTCAGCAGGCAAATGATAACAGATAACAAAAATGAATGAAAAACTGCAGAAACTAAAGCCATACCTCCCAGACCCTCCAGTATTCCCCGATACTGAGCTCCTGGGGAAATCGGGTCAGAGTTCGCATGAAGCTGTAGAGAGTAGCAAGAGCGGCTCCTCCCCATTCAAATGTAGCAACACGGTCAAGGCGAGCAAGGGCACCTAGGTAGTGCAAATGTACGGTATTCTCCTTGTTCGAAAACAAGGAGGTACCAAACATATACATCAAGAATCCCCGGGCGACCCACTCAAAGTGGCGGAGCTCGGTGCACTAAAAATGCCTAAAGTGGTCAAATAACCATGTGTATCTGACCCGGTTGTAGTCCATCTGCGCGGCAATAGCTCTAAGAAAGTACATCAGGGCATCAGTAGACTCGCAATGGTGGGATCAAATGGAATAGGGGCACCGCCAACTCGGATGCCCGTGATAAGAGAGAAGACCAGAGGCATCAAGGTATCCTCAAAAGTAGTGAAGTGAAAAGTGTTGGTGGTATCCCACCACTGCTCCGCCAGAGCTATCAACCATACCCGATCATTGCTCGTCCTACCCAACAGGGGTATGAACCGAGCAAAACCAGAGGCATCGATGTAAGCACAGCTGCGAGCAGGGAGGGCATCGTACCACTCCAACACCTCTCTAGAGGTAGAACCTCCGAAGTCACGGACATAATTACCGGCCTGAACAGAAGAAAACAAGCAGAGAATATGTAAAATAAGTGAAGTGCAGAAAAATATCTGAAAGCAATAAAAACCATAGGTTCGTGTGTAAGTGACGACCCTTCAGTTCTTTCAAGCCCTAGAAAACTAGGCACCCTAAGCCTTGGTAAACTAGGCAAACCTCTCTAACCCAAGGTTCGTGTTTAAGTGATGAGGCTTCGGTTCTTTCAAACCCTAGTAAACTAGGCAAATCTCCCTAACCCTAGGTTCGTGTGTAAGTAACGACCCTTCGGTTCTTTCAAGACTTAGAAAATTAGGCACCCTAACCCTAGGATCGTGTGTAAGTGACGACCCTTCGGTTTTTTCAAACCCTAGTAAACCAGGCAAATCTCCCTAACCCTAGGTTCGTGTGTAAGTGATGACCCTTCGATTCTTTCAAACCCTAAAAAACTAGGCACCAAAACCCTAGGTTCATGTGTAAGTGACGACCCTTCGGTTCTTTTCAAGCCCTAAAAAACTAGGCACCCTAAACCCTGATAAACCAAGTAAATCTCCCTAACCCTAGGTTCGTGTGTAAGTAATGACCCTTCGGTTTTTTTCAAACCCTAGAAAATTAGGCATCAACACCTTTGGTTCGTGTGTAAGTGACGATCATTCGGTTCTTTCAAGCCCTAGAAAACTAGGCACCCTAACCCTAGGTTCAAGTGTAAGTGATGACCCTTCGGTTCTTTCAAGCCCTAGAAAATTAGGCAACCTAACTCTAGGATCATGTGTAAGTTACGACCCTTCGGTTCTTTTAAGCTCTAAAAGACTAAGCACCCTAAAACCTGGAACGCTAGGCAAATATTCCTAACCCTAGGTTCGTGTGTAAGCGACGATCCTTTGGTTTTAGCGTGTCCTAGTAAAAGACTAAAATCCCAAGCCCTTGTGTGCCAGGCAAATTTCTATCTTTATGTATTAATTATTCTATAAAATATATTAAAAAAATTAATAAAAAAATATATATATATATATACATGAAATAACTAATAATAATAATAAAATATATATATACAGATATATATATATATATATATATATATATAATAATAATAATAATAATAATAATAAATCTCTTCCCTTTGATATTTGCGTTTTTCCCCTTTTGCCCTAACCTTTTAGGATTAATTTTTTAGGAATTTTTGAACATTTGCCCCAATCTTATACAAATCTTCCTAAATTTTCTAAGATTTTCTAAAAATTTCTAAAAAAATTTTTCTCAAATTTCTAAGATTTTCTAAAAAAAAATTTAAAACTTTTAGGATTTTCTAAAAATGTCCAGATTTTTCTTAAAATTTTTCTCAAATTTCTAGGATTTTTTAAAAATTTATAGGATTTTCTAAAAATTTTCCTAAATTTTCCGGGACTTTTGAAAATTTTCCTTGATTTTTGAAAAATAATCCTTAGATTTCTAGAGTTTGTGATTTTTAAAAGATTTTCCTAATTTTTTAGAAATTTTTGACAACATTGCCTCTAATTTTACAATTTTTTATAAAAAATTACCTTTTTAGTCTTCATGCCCCAAAAACAAAAACAAAAACAAAAATCCCCCCTCCTCAATTTTTTATGTTTTCCTAAAAATAAAAAAAAATCAAGCATTTTATTTAGTGCTTTTCACTAAAATAATTGCCCATTTCATTGTTTTTTCAAATCTTAAGTATCCCTACTGTTTTAAATGTCCAGTGCATAGGTACCTAAGCTAAATTTAAATCCCAAAACATCACACCATCATCAAAATAAAATATCATTCATCATCACATCAAAACACATTATCATATCATCTAGCAGATCTTAGGCATGCGTCTACGTTTGATATAGCATGCTTTGGTAGTTAAAACAGTAAGGATATGGTACATACCGAAGGTCGCTGGCTAGAAATGTGGTGATCAGGCTCCTGCAGTAGAGCGTCGGCAGCAACAGTATCGGTAGGAGGCTCGTATGCGGATCAAAAGGAGCTGGGTGGCCCTCCCCAGCATCGGGATCAAAGAAGTCGGCCATCGCAGCCTCAGCAGCAGCATCTGCAGCCTCCTGCGCCGGTAGCTGCTCGTGCCTCCTCCTCAGCAACACGGCGGAAGGCAAGCTCCGCCTCGAGTACGAGTGCGTCCATCACAGCAATGGGTTGCATGGAGGTGACCCCACCAGCAGGAACACTGGAAGCCGTACCTTTGAGAGTCCCCGTGGAAGAACTCCCGGCAGCGAAGGGGCGTTGCCGTGGCCCCAAGTCATCATTCCCATTGCCTTGGCCCGCCATGAAGAAGAATGGAATCATGAACAACAGTGTGAACATCGTGTGAAGTAGAAAGAAGCAAGGAGAAAGTAAGAGAAGGCTTAGAAGTTTTGAGAGAGTTCTAAGAGAATGGAAGCTAGAGAGAGAGAAGAGTGATGCGAGAATGAGGAAAACCGCGCGCCTGGAAGACTATATACGTGCCTCGAGTTAGCGGCCGCCATATGGAATGTTGGCGACCGCCATGTTTGTCAAACGTCACATGGCGACCGCCATGTTGGAAGGGTTTTTACCTGGCAGCCGCCATATCAGAGAGGTTTAGGCTCGACAACCGCCAGGTTACCAAGGGTCACATCGTGTCAGTTCATCATTATGACGTTTTAGGGTTTTGAGATGGGTTGTTTGGGGATTTTAATATATGTTTTGTTATTTGCATGCAAGTTATTTCCTTTGTGTGCATCTATTTTATTTGTGTAGATTATTTTCTCCTTGTTTTATTAGCAAAAAAATATTTTTTCTAGAAAACATAAAATCTTTAATTATTCTTTCATTAAATTTTTTATTTATTTTGTGTGTGTTCCTCTAAAAATGACCTTTAGAGCTTTTCAAAAATGATTTTATATTCTCTGGTGTTTCTTAAAAATACTTCGAGAAAATTTTTTGTGTTTAGAAATAATTTCAAAAATAATTTTGTGTTGCAATCCTTATCTTTTTGATAAATTTAATTTTAAGCCGTAATTTGGCTTTTAATTAATTTTATCCCACGTTTCGTTCCGAATTTTTAGGTCTTAACTCGACCTACCAGTTCGTGGTTTTCCTTCCGATAAATCTAATTTTAGGTCGTAACTTGGCTTTTAATTATTTTTATCCCACGTTCCGTTCTGAATTTTTAAGTCTTAACTCGACCTATTAATTCATGGTTTTCTTCCCGATAAATCTAATTTTAAGCTGTAACTTGGCTTTTAATTATTGTTATCCCACGTTTCGTTCTGAATCTTTAGGTCTTAACTCGACCTATTAATTCGTGATTTTCTTTTCGGTATAAATAGTTTTAAGCAGTAACTTAGCTTTTGACTATTTTTTACCCCGCTATCGTTCTGAATTGTTGGGTCCTAACTCGACCCATCAGTTCTTTGTCGCTTTCTCGGTTAAGATAATTTCTTGGATCTTAACTCGATCCTTGTAATTACTTTACCCCCAGCCGAGTTCTTAGATCTTAACTCAATCTTTGACTCGCCCATTTATGCTCCCTTTAGATCATAACTCGATCTTTAGGGTTTGTTCGATCACACCAGCATCTGTATCGTGTTAGCATTTGCACCATGTTTCTTATCTCACATCTCTGCATTTTGCCCTGTGAACTACGTTTTGGTCTGATCCCTAGTAAATGGGTACGTAGGCCGCTCGATTAAAATTTAAGTACGACCAACATCATATGCATGCTTGTGTGTTTGTGGTCTAAGATTGACGGCTCGATCAAATGGTTGTTGTCTCTAGGTCTTTGATATAACCTGCTTCACGCATTGCTAGGCAAGTTATATCAAAGAGGGGAAACTGTAGACACCCTAATTTGACCCCGCCCAATCTTAGGTGAATTCGATGATGAAAACAATTAAAATAGTGCTTCAGTTCGATCCTTGAGAAGTGATCCAAGCTCAGTATTTGAACCCGAAACCTTTAAACCAATGAAATTTTGTCAAACCATCGAAACTTGCTGTCCAAGTGAGACGACCGCCATGTTCATTGTGGCGACCGCCAATAGAATCTCTTGGAAACCCTAGCCAAAAGTGGCAACCGCTGCCTAAAACCTGGCAACCGCTAACTTGCATTGTGGCGACTACCAATAGAACCCTTTGGAATCTTCTTTTAACATGGCGGCCACCATATCCAATATGGCGACCGACACCTCCAAATGGCCTGGCGTGTCCCAAAACGTGGCAGCATCTCATTGGTGGATGAACTCTATAAATACAGTACCTCTGATACGTTTTCGAGGACAGAATTTGAGTGAGAGATTTTGAGAGAGAAGCTCTGCCGAGTCGCCGAGCAATTCTAAGCCCCGACGCTGAAGCCCTGCCGAAATACCAAGATCCGAACCTCCGACACCTACATTGAAGCCTTGCTTGGATCATCACCCTAGGATTGGACCATTAAAGCGCATTCTCGACTAGAGGATTCCCCGGCAATCTAGGTACCTCGTTTCGATTCCCGATCTTTCTAAACTTCATTTCCTCTCTCTTGGAGTGACGGGTTAACTTTCAATTTCAATTTGTGAATTTCTTTTGTTAACGTAATTAACCTTGTTTATTGTTTAAATTGCTTCATTTAGTTTAATTTTTTAATTAATCGCTTAGTTTACACATCCACACTAAGCACATTGTCTTTTTCTTTAATTCATTCATCAAAATAAGTGCTAATATATTTTGACCATTACAACTTGTTAGTGTTTAATTGTTATAATAAGGCACTTACATTTATGTGAATGTAGTAATTAATATTACATTTCACATTTTAGTTAAATAATTGTATTTAATTTCTTTTATTTTTCTAGCATTTTTTTTATTTTTTTTCTTTTCTTATAATATTAATTTAATGCCCTCTTCTTTTAAATATTAGTGTCCCTTCATTAGCCTTTATTCCATTTTCTTTTCTTTTCTTCATAGTAGTGTTATTTTCTCTTTTTAGCATTTTATTTCTTTTTATTTCTTTTTTCGTATAATGTAGCTTTATTTTCTTTTAATTGTAATGTAGTTTTATTTTCTCTTTTTAGCATTTTATTTCTTTTTATTTCCTTTTTTGTATACTGTAACTTTATTTTCTTTTAATTATAATGTAGTTTTATTTTCTCTTTTTAACATTTTATTTCTTTTATTTTTTTTCCATGTAGTGTAGCTTTATTTTCTTTTCCTTATAATGTAGTTTTATTTTTTTTTTATATATATATATTCTATTTCCTTTCTTTCTTTTCCATTTCTTTTTCTTTTCTCTTTGTAATACTTACCTTATTCTGCTTTTTTTTTCTTTTGTTAAACCCAAAAAATTACAAAGAGTCTCTTAAATTAATCTTCATCTTTAAATGTAAATATAGATTTCCTCCTATTATAGCAATTTTTCTCTCTTTTCTTTTCTTTTATTATTATTTTCTTTTGTTTCTTTTAAAGTACAAAGTGTAAATAGTAAGTTTTCTTTTTCAATAATTTAATAACATTTTTCAACCTTTTTATTTTAGCATAATTTTTCTTTTGTAAAGTTCTTCTTTTCCTTTAAATCTTTAAATTCTCCTTTGTTATAAATCCTTCTATTTTAAATTTCTTTGCAAAGTAAGCTTTCTTTTAATAAAGAATTTTCTCTTTTATGCATTTTTAATTTTACATTTCTTGTTTCTTTTTATTTATTCATTATGTTAATGTTAATGCATGTTTTAGTTTCTTCACTTGAAAGCATATTTAGAATAGTTTAGTTTATCTTTTGTAACAAATCATGTTTAGTAATTTTAACATTTTTTACAATATTTTTGTTCACTTGTGTAAATCATGATAGTTAGTTTATTCTTATGAATATTGCATGTGGGAGTGTTCCATAGATCATTTAGTTAGAAATTGCATGCCATAGGACTTAAAAATTCATCCATTTATTTGTCCTAATTTGATGTTCTATATACATATGATATGTAATTTCTTTATTTAATTTTGAATGTTCTCTTTTTGCTTTTACTTTTTTTATTTGCATGCATTTAAGAAATTTTATCAAAGAACCAATGATGATTAGTAAAGGCCAACTTTATGGTTGGACAAATGGGGTGCCTGACACCTTTTTCTGGTTAACGTTTTCAAGATCAGTAGTCATTTCTGTTTTTCTTAAAAATTAAGTGGCGACTCCATTTTCAACAAAAAGGGGTTTTCAAAATTTAATTTTTAAGGTGTTAAAAGATTTTTCAAACATCTTTTAATTTTTTTATTTTTAAAACATTTTCAAAACCCCCAAAATCTCAACGCCACACATGGCTGGCCACATTGGGATGTGTGCACAAAAAGTCAATTTTTGCCTTTTTCAGCTTAAAATGAGAAAATATTGTACAAATTAAGCATTTTTATGACTCAAAACTTTGTATACAAGTAATATACATACTAATATAATAATATAGATCAACAAAAGTAAATAAATTATTTTTTAAAATTCCTACACCATAAATAAGTCAAAAAGTCAATTCTTGTAAAAACTAGCTTAATTTGATTCAAAAACCTACACTTAATTAATTGTTAAGAAAAATTATGATAATTAATAAAAATACTAAATGAATCATAAACACACTAAAAAAATAGGTTTTAGTAGGTAGGGGCATCAAAAAGATGCACCAAGTTAAATTTTAAAACGTTTTCTTGCACAATTTGGTACCAATACTTAGTTTAAACCCCAAATTAATGCAAAATAAGATTTTGAGCCTCCCAAACAAGCCCCAGCCAAAATCCCCTCTGAAAATCTGTTCTCAAAATGTTTTTAAAAAGAACAATGCCTACCATACAACCAATAGGATTTTAGAAAATTCAAAAATTTCTTACACCTTCATTATGAGACCCACCACCCACTTTGCCTATATAAGCAAGACCAAACACACCTCATTCTCTCCTTCATGGTTCGGTCAAGAGAGAGGGAGATCAGATTTTGAGTGAGCTTGAGTGTTCATACAAAGTTTGAGAGAAGAAAGAAGAAAAAAAAGAAGAATGGTCCAAGAAAAAAAGGTCTTCGGAGACCAAAGTACATAAAGCTAAGTCCTCTAGTCAACCACCATTCTTTAAGCCCTCAAAATAAGTAAGTAAACTTCCTAAAACCCTCTCCCATTCTCTTACAAAATACCCCTCAACCCATCTCTATAAACACCGCAAAGAATAAGAAAACAAAAATTTATCAAAAAGGCATTGTATGGCCAAAATAGGGACTGTTCATGTTTAAATGGTTGTTGGACATGGTTGCATATGGCTATTTTTGAGTTTTATGGCTTGAATATGTTCTGGAGTTTTGGTTTGCATGAGTATATGATATGCATGCAAAGAAAATATAGCAAAAATGAACACAACATGAGCTAAGTTATCAAAACCCTAAATAACTTAATTTTTTGGGCTTACTAACTTTCTGGCACAAACTTTAAAACATCATAACTAATTGGAAAAAAATGATCTTAAAGTTATATTTATGTCCAGACCTAGATTTTCAAGTTCTATTTTATACAAAATTAGTTTGAAATGATTTTATTTGATAGAACTCTAGATATGTCATTTTTGCCAAAGAGTGTCACATATTGACCACTCTGAGTTTCAGACCTAAAACCCCTAAGTTAGAGTGGGAACTGAGCTTGGGTCAGAACATAAACCTTGTAGAGGACATATTTATCTTGCTTTCCACCAAAAAGAAGACAAAACTATGAAGTTTTGATAAGTAAAAACCCTTCCCAAAGTCACTATTGAGATTCAGTGACTAATAGAGCCCTCTGTCACACCTTTTTATGAGGCCAAAAACGTAAGTTTTTCATAACCAAATCCAAAAGTGGTAAACATGAAAAATGTAGCTAACATATTAAACTAAATACTGAACAAATGTCAGCCTAAAATACCCTCGAATGGTACCCCAAAGGTTTTGAGCATTCTTTATTAAAAACCTATTCTGCAGACCCTTTTTAGGTTGACTAAACTCTTTTTATAAATTGGCCAAAATCACTAACTCAAAACATGAAACTTGTATGGAATACCTTAAACTAAAACCTCAGCAAAAATCAGACATATAGCTCTTGAATTGATTTCCCAAAATCGTGGCCAACAGAGGCCCAAATTCTATATTTTTCTGTGTAAAATGCTGAACGATTTTCACTTAAGTAAAATAAATGACCCCTTTGCCCTAGAATCTAACCTTAGTGCTAAACATAAAAGTTGTAGAAATTTTTTTTATCTAATTGGTGTTCAAAAATTAAAAATTAAATATATGTCTAGGAACTTCAAAATACTGTCGTAATTTTAAAATTGGCACTTGAACGATTACCCAATTTTGGCTAAGTATACGAGTAGTGTGTGACATTGTGGAATTTGAATATATGAGTTTTAAATGAATTATGTGTGTGATTGATATATGAAATTGACAATTTGATGAATAGAAACCATGCCAATAGGATCAATTCAAGTCACATAAAATATAGGTTGTGCTTCATATATTTGTACACCATGCTCATAAGTTTATAATTCCATGCAAAGCATACATAAGTCATTTTAGCTCATGTGTGATTTGTAAATAGTAGTTGCATATGTCATATCACATCATCATTGGGTTAGGTTTCGCGGGGTTCACCGTTTCGTTTTCAGAAAAGAATGAAAAATTAAGCCTCATGGTTGATACCATGATTGATGGAATTGAAATATTTGGAAATTTGGATATATATTTGAAAAAATTATGACATTGGCTATATGCCCTGATTTATTTTGGGATGTTTTTGCCCCAAGTGCTAAATGCACCTTATTATTTATGATGTATATTTTTGGGGAAGGCGGTTCGAGTGGCGTAATAATAGGAGTTAGATTTCGCGATCCCGTGTTTAACCTTGACTTGAAAGTCGAGAGCCTGAGTGTTGACTTGTCCACGCCCTTACCGTCAGTGATGACCTTGCTAGACACTTAGTCCGCTAAATAGTCATTCCACAGCTTAAGGAACACTCTATGTCGGTTGGTTGACTTGGTCAGCGTGATCATGGAGTTTAGGATGGTTCACCTCGATTTTGGAGAACCTAGAATAACTTAAGTTAAATTGGATTAAAAAATAAAATTAGTTGTATCGCATTCATTTGCATCACGCACCTATATACTTGTTCTCATATATGTTTGCCTTACCGTAATTTGTTTGTCTCCTTGACTATAAATTGTAGTAGGTGTTATATGATATGCGTTGTGGAATATTTTATTGTGAGTTTGGTTAGAAGGTTTAGGGAGTTTGCTTCTAGACTTTAACTCATGGCATTCGTGCCACGTGTGAAGAAGAATAACCTTTTGAGAAAGTCGCACCCAAAGAAGAAAGAGGTTTTGAAGAGCAAGGTGAGTGGCAGGAACCAGCTGACCTCGATAATGCGAATTGAAGAAACTGAAGTTCACCCTTTTTGGTTCTTTTTGTTCAGTTTTCACAGGCTCATTGTAATTTTTGTTGAATTTTTTGTGAAACTGTAATCGTTATGTATTTTAATTAGTTCAAAATTCTTAATGATATAATATTTATGATCTAAATATGAATAAATTACTAGAATATTCTCCTTATCTATACTTATGTATGTCCCGACGTGCCCGAAGGACGGAGCGTCATAATAATGGTTGCCATGGTGGCCGGCCAAAGTGGCTTTGAGCTCCAAAAATCTGATTGTACTTTTTTTATTTAAATTATTGAAGGTTTAATAATGTATTTACAGTACATTATTTAGAAAAAATGCCTAAAATAAACTTAATATATATTTTTTGTTACTGTTTCATTGAAATTAAATTAATATATTAGTTTTGAGTTTAGTTTTCTATTTTTGTAATTTAAAATTATTATGGTATCATTTAATTATTTATGTGTTGAAACACGTTAATTAAGTTTTTTGGCAACAATATGCCAAATTGACTTTTAATGAGGATTTGGTGTGCGAGGGTTTTTAACCACTTAATTTTATTCTTATAAGACTTATATTTTTTAAAATATTTGTAGTATCTTTATTTACACATTTTTAGATTATGGTGATGTTAGACTTTTTACCCTTTTCCTTGATTTTGAGTATAAAAGAATACAAAAAGCAACTTGGGCACAATTTCCAAGACTAGGCCGGCCAAGGGGATATTTTGGTCTTTTACCTTATTATTTTGTTTTTTATTCCTTATTTTAATTAAAAAGTTAGGCTAAGTTTGGGCATATGTCAATTTTGGGTCTTTAATGGAATCCCTTTTTTCTTTAAGACCAATCAGTAATTTTATTACTTTATGTGAACTTAGTATTTTTTATTTGAATTTATTATTATTTAGGGTAATTTAAAAATTCTCAAGGTTAAAAAATTTCTTTTCCATATTAGGGTATGTCTTTTGGGTTCAAATTTTAGGTTTTGTTTCCTAAGTTTTTAACCTTATCATAACATTAAGTTCTATTAATTTATTGTCGCTAACCTTGCATTCTAAACAAAAAAATTTAAATTTTTTATGTTGAAATTAATAAATCTTATAAACTTTAATGAATAATTATGATTTAATTTATGTGATTGGTACGTGATTGATTTTACTACTAATTTTAGGATAAATTACACTTACACCCCTTATATACTTCAGAAATATCAATGTCTACCTCTTTAATCACAAAAATATCACTGCACCCCATTACTTTTAAAAATGAGTAACATTTGTATCTCTTCCGTTAGTGAACCGTTTGAAATTTTTTGACGGTAGAGTAAAATATTTTTTTCCCCAAAAATGCGCTTCTAAGCCTCCTAAACCTTCCCGTTAACATTTATTAAGATTAAACTGGTTGCCGAAGCTCTTCAAGGGGCCACTGGTTGCCGAAGAAACTGATTCAAAGTAGGTTACAAGCGTGTATTTGTGGCATTCTTCTTTCAGAGCTTGTAGAGAAGAAACTGGTCAGAAGTTTGCTTCAAAGACGGATTTTCATGTAAGTTATCTTTTTTGCTTAAAATGAAGTGTGTATAGAAACGGATTTCATGTAAGTTGAAGTGTGTATAGAAATCCGTCTCTGAAACGCTAACCCATTTCTAATTTGAGAATAAATTGGTTGCCGAAGCCCTTTTTTCTTGTAAGTTATCTTTTTTGCTTCACTGTACCTCTTTGAAACTTGGAAAATGATCTGGTGTATAGAAATCATCTTTTTACTTTTTACAAATCATCATGTTGTTGTTCCATGTACATGATCTGGTGTATAGAAATTTGGAAAATGATCTTTCTTGATGTCCAAGAAAAAACTTGAGTTTTGTATTGCTTTGCCAGTAAAATTAATCAGAATTTTGTATTGCACACCAACTGTTTGATGTAATGTTGCAGTGAGGAATATGTTAATGTCTTCTAGTAATTCCATTGGCGGGCACGGTGAAGGTGGTTGTTTTCAAGATCGAAGATGCAAATGTGGAAAGAGAGCAATAATCAAAATTGAAAAAATTGAAAAAAATCCAGGGAGATTGTTCTACAAGTGCAAAGATGACAAGTGCAATTATTTTTCGTGGTTATTTGTTGCACCAACTGGAGTTAAAGACACCAATTATTATGAAAGAATGCAAACGAGCAAGGCTATACATAGAAGGACTGAAGCTGCGATAAGATTTGAAGGTGGCACATGTGATAAAAATGAAGTTGACAAGAGGTTGTTAAAGCTTGAAGCTGACCAAGGGTTTTTGAAAATTGTATTAATTGGGAGCATGTTACTTTGTAGCTTCATGATGTTGCTAATTTTTATTGTATTGCTTACGAAATGATGGTTTGTATAATTATAGGCTGGCTTTTGGTGTATTTGGACAATGTTGAAGTATGACGTTTCGGTTGTTGGATAATGGTTTATATAATTTCAGTGTATCAAATGAAACTAAAACTTCATAGTCTAGTACAGCAATTTTAGCAATTTAGATAATCTGTTGCCATAAAAATATTGCCGCAGTACCACAGGGCTTGCGTACTAATCATCAACATATATTAACCCTGAATCTAACTCAAACTAACAAAATGTGAACTGTCCTACACATATTAACATAAAAAATTAGGAGGTTGTTAGCCTTTTGAACTGTCCTTTGTTCGAAACTATATTTTGCATATATTGGCCTAATCTAAACTAGTCATCAACATGAACTTCTGGTTTCTTTGGGGCTTGCTAATAATTTTTATTCAAAAGTCTTGTTTAGTAACTAGTATCCAGTTTTCATTTTCCCTCAAACCTTATTGCTTCTATCGTTCAAATGACATTTTAATATCTACAAATAAGTTCTATTTTTAACCACTACTTTGGAAATGATTATAATCTTAAAGTTAAAAGAAGTGGTATTGGCTGTTTTGAATGAATCTGATTTGACACTGTTATAAACTGTCCATGAGTGGTCCATTCCAGCAAGTGCATCATTCAGGTGGTCTGTCACGCCCCAAACTCCGGGCCACGTGAAACACCTATAAACAACTAAACATACATCCAACCCGAGAATACACTCTCAAAATAAATCATACATGCAGTGTATATAAACGTCAAACGGCAACATTACATGGCACCAACGCCTAAAAACAAGTTATAACATACACGTAACCAAAAGAACAAAAAGGGAAGACTACAACTCTTCCACCTCTCTAGCACCTCCTGATTAACCTGCGTAACCGGTACCTAAAGAAAAGAAAATTTCACACTGTGACCCAAGGCTCAGCAGATTCTAAACAACACATATAGTATAAGCTAAACATGCTCGATAAACGAAGTGCAGTTTTCGACTCTCTTTCAAGCCATTAAAAATAGTTTGAAAATCATTTTAGATCACGACTCAGCAGAGCCAGAAAACCATTTTCACATGTAAGGGAAAGCGAGGATAAAAACCATTTTTTGACTCATCAAAGCCCTAAAAATGATTCGAGTATTACGACTCCCGCAGGCCATTAATACAGTATTTCGACACCCGTAGGCCGATAATACAGTTTTTAAGAAAATTGGTCTATCCGTCCCAATATACAGTACATGCAATTCATGAACACGTGCCTCTTTAGGACCTCGTTTCAGCCTTCAGATATCGCACACACACCCAAACCCATGCCTCATCAGGATCTCGTTTCAATCCGCCAGATATCGCACAAACACACACACACACCCGTGCCTCATCAGGATCTCGTTTCAATTCGTCAGATATCGCACACACACTGGCTTTCGCAGCCTACCTCGTACACCCACACACGAACACGTGCATCATCAACTAGGATTTACATCCACTGGATCACAGATTCATCTAATCCATTTCAAACACATATGCAAACCTAAACCAAGGTTTAAAGCATATAACCATATATCAACACGACGTTCCACAAACCACGTCACATGCCTATAAAACTCTAGATTTTAAAGCATAAACCAGTTACACATAACGATATCACCTTATGTAATTCACTTACATATTTCGTACATAATAAACAGTTATAAATATGCATATAACCACATAAAACCACATCACGACACCACTAGTCAAAATCGACATCCACTCACGGGGAAAACCCACACGATCACTACTGGCCCAAACACTCCCAACACGGCCATCACAGACCCACGACGCTCACCCACGCCAACACAAACCCAACATCAAACTACGCACCTACCGGTGCATCAACAAACTGTACCCACCATGCACATCACCCACAAGGGCAACACACAAACGCACACCCGAGGCCATGACACGACCCCCGAAACCACCACACAACCAACAAAATCTCAAAAGGGATCCAAAGGTATTTGAATCAACTAATTCCCATAAATTAATCAATTGAATACCAAAGGACACCAATCGGAAACCAAAATCCAACCACAGAACCATCATCACACACCCCAGCACTTCAGTCGACCAAACCCTACCCCTAGTCGACCGAACACTCTAGTGGAAAACCACAAAACGCCAAAACACACGGTTCAAGGGACCGA
Source organism: Heliamphora pulchella (assembly GCA_032270985.1). Classification (NCBI taxonomy): domain Eukaryota; kingdom Viridiplantae; phylum Streptophyta; class Magnoliopsida; order Ericales; family Sarraceniaceae; genus Heliamphora; species Heliamphora pulchella. Next base: position 22,227 of record JAULJZ010178598.1, read on the forward strand.
ACCCCTCGGTTCAGTCGACCGAACCCAAGATCTTAACTTCAGTCAATCGAACCCCATGGTTTAGTCAACCGAACCACGGCAGAAACCGTTTTCGAGCTATGGTATTCTACAACCAAACCCCGATTCAAAGCCTCCGAACTCCAAACCAACATCCGTGAACATCCGCACACCTAGGCCTAACACCGAGACCTCAAAAAAAACTCCCGACACCCGATTCCATTCACAGAAATCGCCGTAAAAAAGTTTTAAACCCAAAAACTCAACTTTGAAACAAACGCAGATTTACAGCAATTTACCCATTAAAAACACCCGCTTTTACCCATAGCACCCTTATACAGCACTAGGGTCTAGAATCTTACCTCGGTGAGTTCAAAACTCGACGCCTCAAACCACATGCAAACTCGAGCTTTGCCGGAATCAAATTCAGACCAGATGGTTGCGTAGCCCACGACGCCGAAAGCAAAGATCCGCTGTTGAATCGCTGAAAATCGAGCCCCGGGCCCCCAAGAACATAGAGAGAAGACAGAGAGAAAAACGAAAAACTTAGGAGTTAAGTTTTGAAAAATATCTTTTCAAAATATCTAACTCCAGATATTTATAGATTTCCAAAATATCTTTTTTTGAAAATTTTCAAAATTCGCGCCACAGCGGCCCACGGCCCCGGGAACCTACCCCGCATGC